>JAOBRB020185584.1:0-12438 GCA_027575285.2 Zoanthus pulchellus
ACAGGTCGTACAAAAACAGAATCGCATTTATTGTACTACCAAGAATAATTCCACATCCCCACACGAAGGGCGAAACAACCCATATAAACGCTTATTTACACATAAACCATTTTTTGAACATTATATACAACTAGTTGTTTTATAGAATCCCACGCAACAGGTGTTGAGATTGTTCCTATTAAAAATGTTTGAATTTGTAAACGTATGCATTCGCAAGTTTTGTTAACAGTTTCGTTTCATTAGAATATTATTCCATCGTAAATTATGGCACAGTGAGAAGACTTGCAGTATGTTACCCGTATGTTGTCGCATATTACCCGTATGTTGTCGTATGTTACCCGTATGTTGTCGTATGTTACCCTTATGTTGTTGTATGTTACCCGTATGTTACTCGTATGTTCCTGTGTGTACTTTTAGTCAGGATCGTGTTGTATACCTTTCTTAAATAATAATACTTTCTCAGTTTCGCGCCCGCACTTCTAAGCTCTGCTTACCCCTAGTAAAAATAATTGTAAGTTAATTTTATAAACACAACACAATGAACTTTCGCTAGCATTAAGTTGCGTATGAACAATAAAAATACTTGCAATTGTAAGTTAAATTTTAAAAACACAACAAAATGAACTTTCGCTAGCAGAAGTTGCACATGAATTGTAAAAATACTTCTAAGTTAATTTTAAAAAGCAAAACACAGTGAACGTTCGCTAGCAGAAAGTTGCGTTTTAATTATAAAAATACTTGTAAGTTAATTTAAAAAAAAAACACAATGAACTATATTCGTGCAAGACAAAGTCTTAGGTTCGATCCTAGGGAAAACATTTTTGTTTGGCTAAAGAATACCGCAATTTGCCTCTAACACTAAATCACTCGTCGTTTAAAAACGATGGCAGTGTAACTTGGAACGGGAAAGTTTTTTCGAGAGCTCTCTCGTGAACTCTGAGAGGTTTCTTTATTATTGTCAATGAAACTTTCTGCTACACTTGCTTGACTAAGGCGCTCTGTATAAACAATCTCACTCTTAGATCGCACCTTTGGTCTATGAAATATGAGCTGTGGAAACCTTTTACGCAAGCGCTTCTTCAGTCGAAATGATCTATAACTGGAGGCATCTTCATTTTCAACGCGTCGCACAGTCTTGATGAACTCTTTCTTCAGTTTGCTAATGTAAAATATATTATCCTGTTTAATAAGTCTTTCATTCAAAACTCTTCACAGAAAACATTGAAGGACTTTTCATACTTGTATTCATGCTTTTCAGTTTCTTTCTCATGTCTCTAAAAATGATGTGTACTTTTCATAGCAACGTTTATGGTATTTCACTTCCAAAGCTACCAAGTCCTTATTAGCAATTTGAATTAAAATATTTTCATCAGCTTTTTTTGTTGCAGCATCCTTGAGTTTCCTCCATTAACAGTTTCTGCTGATACCAATTTGTCCAACTTTCTTTTTTTCGATTTCTAAATAGATACATGTAACAAGCTATTCTTAGAAATTACATAATCGTCAAAACATGAACGCAAGACAATTTATAATTATATAGCAAGTCAATAACTAGACAAGTACAACAATTCAGCAAATAAATAAAAACAACTTTGAAATCAACTCACCGATTTAGTGAAATATGACTTTTCTGTCTTGCAAATAATACATATGTGCGGCAACACGAGCGGATTCCTCGATCTTACTGCCGAACTTTTTGTAGCGGAACTCAGTGTAGATCGCAGCATCTTCTTTGCGGGTTCAACTTCTTCTGGTTCTGTTTCATTAACATCACCAACAGAAGATGAAAGATCAACTTCTTCACTATCTTTGTTCTTATACTGACACCAAACTTGAGCCCGTGTGAACATTATTTGTTAATGCCGAATTACAAGCTCTATGATAAGAAAAATTTGCATATTCAACGCTGGCAGTTTTAACATTTTTTACGTTTTCGCTGACAAAATCCAAACTTCTCCGCGCAACATCACGAAGTTCTCCATCTAGCGTTAGCCAAATACTACGACAATCCAAAAAATTTTGAAAAGACACCTCACTAAAAGTTGTGAGTGGGCCTTTTTTCCGTCAAAATGAATTAAACATGAGTCTGAAGACGCCATGTTTATAAATAAATACTGCTGACCTTGCTATATATGTTGTATGTTACATCAAGTATCCGAGACCTAAATCCAAAATGGCGTCGATCGATTGCGAAAGATGTCGATTCATTGAATTTTCGAAGAAGAAATACTGGAAAACTGCAGGTTTGTGAAGGTGAAAACAAGCGACTTTCTATGATTTATCAATCAATCAATCAATCAATCAATCAATCAATCAATCCTTTATTTAAACACGTGACATTTAGGAGCTAGTAAAGCTCGTTAAAACTTGTACGTATCATTACAATAAGATAATAAAATACTAACTAGAAAAGTCCTAATTTTCTATCGTGTTTTAAAATAGTGCCCGGAGGGGGCCAACGAAAATCGTTTTCTAAGCGACTTTTCGTGCCAGAGAATACGGCCTAATAGGTAAGCGTCGCGGTATTGCTCTAACTAAGTAATCTATTTTTATTATGAAAAAAGAAGTTGGGCCCCAAGACCCTGAATATGCTTTTCCACCATTGGTATTAGCTTTGATTCGACAGCTTGTGCCAAACGACATCAAGGGAGAAATATGTGAGGTATATTGTGTTTTCTTTATTTGAAGAATAATTTAAAAAAAAAACTCTAAACATTCTTAATCTCTTTTAAACTCAAACAACGAAACAATTTTACGGGGCTTTGCAATGTCAAGTTTTTGCAATTCACTCCAAAATGGCTGTCATCTTTATTATATGAATATAAGCATAAAACTTCAAGTTCCATATTTTTCCTGATAACAGATAGATTCACCAGCTCATTAAAAGTTCGTTGCTATAATCTAAACTTTAAATACATGTTTTTAACAATTGTAACTTAAAACGAAATTTCTTCAGAAAATTTTACAATGTAAGCGGACGTTGATTTCTTCATAGTTGAATATTTTCTTTCTTCGAAACTCTAGTGTAAACATCTTTTTATCTTCAGCTCAGGTTTCAGGTTTTTCTGGGAAAACCGAATCAGATATGACTGAAAAACACCGGAATAGAGCTTTCAAGAGCCGAAACATGTATTGAGAGCTTTGAGACCCGAAACCTGAGCTGACGATAAAAAAAATTCTAACCTTGAAATTTTGGACATGAAATTTTTAGCTAGAAAAATAAAGTATAACCACGTAAAATATTTTTGCACTGTATATATATATATATAACTTGAATTGATAAAAATGAACGGCCACTTGCAACTCCTGACAGGTCTAGCTTTATTAAAAAAACGTTTCGGCTGTTCAGCCTTCTTCAGTTAAAACTATTACATTAAGAAAATTTAAAAATTTGAGGTTGAAAATATAAAAAAATTTGAGGTTCAAAAATAGTGTAAGACTACAAGTAATCTTCTTTTATATGTCCTTAATTTACATTTCAATATTGGCTAGTTTGACACACAGCCAGATGAGTTTTATGTTGTGAAGTAAATTGGACCTTGGGTAATATGCCCCAAATTACGTGGTCAAGCGATTCATTTGGGTTCTGGGTAAGGCACTTCTCGCAACCAGCTAAAAATGCTTCACTTCTAAGTTTGGCAAAGACTGGCCTGACCACCTCAAAGACTTCTGGGGGGATTGGGTCTTTAATAGGGACATGGGTTTGTTTTTCCCTGGCTGAGCTAGGTCAACTTGAAATGAGCACCATGATTTTGAACCTTTTGGGCAGTCTTCATGCATTAGCTTCTGCAAGGTACTTGAATAGTGTTTCAAAATTGCCATTGTAGCAGTAACCATTGCTTTGGAATCTCCCTTGTTGTCTTAAAGGGATTTCCCATAGAAATTAATGAAGGCTGTTATTCGGTCTAGAGTTAGACGCCCACGGCCTCCAATCCCAATCCTGTCTCCAACTTTTTTACCTGGCAAACAAAGTAACAAGTTATAACTATTAATCAAGAAAAAGCGTTTTTATGTCTTTATTTACTGCCTTTACATTTGAAGCTTTTAATGTCAAAAATATCGCAAATCCTTCTGCATAAACTGTTATACAAGAGTATTAGTTTTAATTTCCCTTTCAAAAACAACAAAAGAATTTTAACAATTCATAATTTTATAAAAAAATTTATAAAAAGTACTTTTTAAAAACTAAATTTTACATCATAATTTTTATTATTGTTAACTATAACTGTCTGTGCAGTTTACTCTTTTAAGATGTTTAATGTGGCAACTGAAAATTATTTACTACAAGCTGATTTTGAAATTTCCAAATAAGATAAACATGTCTGTCATATTATACTTGCCTTTGTACTTGTTGATCAAGGACCTCAAATTGGTGCCCATTCTTTTGGTGACGCGATTTATACATTCCTCTTTCGGTATGTAAACTACACCATCATATGGCATAGCTTTTACAACTGCCGAGTATGCTTTTGAGTCACCATCACCAACATAGGGATGTAGCGAAGTTTTCTCCTTTCTTCTGATTTTTTGTAAAGTTTAGGTGCTCCTGCAGCTTTCATAGCCTGTATAAGTTAAAATCGATCTACTTATAAAACTGAAGTGTTCAAAAGTGTCCGACAGTCGGTTGCAGTTTCCAACAGTCCGACAGGGGTTCCATAAAACTCCATGTCCAACAGTCGATAAATTTCTCAACAATCTAAAATATCGGAAGTATAAACCAAACCAGGAGTCACTCTTAGGGTTAGTAGTAATTGTTAGGGTTTGGGTAAGGACTATATCTTGGTATATTTGATTTAATGTCGAACTCAGAGTTTTATCGAAACCCTATCTAACTGTTGGACACCAAGACACAGCCATAAATCTATGTCAGTTATATTGAATGGAGGGAAATGACTAATTATATATTGATTGCATTTAAAGTCTTTTTTGTAGTCAGAAAATTTAAAAGTAAATGCGAGTTGTTTTTTTTAAATTTACCATCAATTTATGTAAAACCCTGGGCTGGGTTGTTCATGATTATTATAATTTACTTAAAGATAAATTAAAACATACTTTTGTTTTCATATTAATAGAACACATTTAAAATAATCATAAATAAACCAGCCGAGAATTTCATATAAATTAAATATAAATTAAAGAAACCTCACATTTACTTTTAATTTTCCAGACTATATAATTGTAAGACCGATTATGTAAAAATATGTGTTCTATATAATTGTAAGACCGATTATGTAAAAATTACTGTAATAGAAAACAGTCAAAAAGGATTTTAATACCCTGGTTGAGTGGAGAAAATTATGTGTATGTTTGTTTTTGACTTCTCTAATTACAATATTAATTTGATAAAAAAAATAAATGTTTTACCGAAGCACTTCCATCATGATTCAAGTAGCAGTTTTCGTCAGGTTTAATATACCAAGCTAGGCAATCCTTTTTGGTTATTTCCTTACGCCGCCGTCTTCCCTCCATTACTGTGCAGTGGAAGCATGAGCTGGACAAATAAATAATACCCAAAACTTATCCTGTGAGAATTGATATGGCAGCGACAACACCATCATGAGCACACCAACCTCTGCTACTCTACGATCCATCTATGGTAACTCCAACGTCACATATCTTGTTTTTCAATTCGTAAGTTTTGCAGTCCTCGATGTCTCCTGCTCTGATCAGCGCTTCCTTGGCCGTTATGGCCGCACTTTCAAGAAAGATCTTTAGGAGATCAGTTGTTTTTTTGTGTGCTTTATAGATTGGTCGCGGCAGATTTAATATGCTACAAAACTTCTTTGCCTCAGAAAAACCTTTTCCGATAGTTCTGAAGGCAAGCACGGCAGCACAGTTCAATTTAAACATTTTCCCCTGGTTTTTGGAAGTGTGATATTTGTGAGAGCGACATATTGTATTCTTGCATCGAAGTTCCCATGATGCCTCAACTGCAATTCTACAAGAGGTTTGTTTAGTGTAGACGAATTACGCAGGAGTTTTTGTTTATTGAACCCAGTCCCCCATGCAGTCGTGGCAGTATAAAAAAATGACAACATCGAGATAGCACGTATTTTACAAGAACTATTTGAAACAGCAAGTGATGCTGCAATATTTAAAAGTATACATTGGCCAAAGTATCAAAAATTGGATGATAGTGAGACTGATTCAGGTACAGAAACATAAGAAAATTTATACCTGAACCTCAAATGTCTCTTTCAAAAGTTGCTGTCCAGAGGTTTGAGGAATACAGTAATCACTGCATGAAAATCAAATGAAAAGGCTTATTGAAGTTACGGCATCACAAAGTCAAAGTCAAATATGGAGCTTGCATAGAGCAGGCCGAATAACAGCCTCAATTTCAAAGCTTGCATCATCAACAAACATAAATATTCCATCAAAAACATTTATTAGCACTTGTATGCAGTATAAAGAGAATATCTCTGTACCTGCCACAAAATATGGGCTTAAATGGGAATCAAAAGCAAGAGAATGTTATTGTAAAATAAATGAAGTATTACACACAAATTTTTAAGTTACAACAACAAGCCTTCATATATAGGATTTCTTTTATCTGGGTGCCAGTCTTGTTGAATGTTAATGTCATGGCTCTGGTGTTTTGGAATTAAATAACCATTTAAATTTCAGAAATCTTTAGATGGATGGAAAGGTGCCTCTAGAAACCCTATAAACAGCAAGGGAGACAAGATTCCATCTCCTCAATATTATTACTAGGTACAGCACCAAATGCTTATAACAAAAAGAAATTACTGTGACTTTTTTGTGTGGTCAAAGGGTGAAAAAACATCGGATACATTTTTACTGCGTTTACAAAAGAATGAAGAACTTTGCAATGAATTAATCAAAAAGCTGGAATATTGTTTTCTTCATGTTAATTTACCTGAATTGGTTACCAGAAAAAACGATCCAAAGAATAAAAAGGCAGAAATGTTATATTATATTTGCAGAAAACCATACTTTAGCCCTATGATAGCATGTGATCAAGCAAAATGTAAAATAGAATGGTACCATTGCTCATGTGTAAACATTAAACAAGCCCCAAGAGGCAACTGGATCCGCCCAGATTGTAAAAGTGAAAATCGTAAAATGAACCTGTAGTATATATGTATGTATAAAAAAGCTGTAGTATATGTACATACAGGTTGACCCATTAAATTTTGAACTATTTGTTTTTTTAACAATGCATACACAATAAAACTTTTACAACATTTTAATAGCTCTCATTAAACTTCATAATAGGGTTCTTTATAAAAAAATCTAAAAGAAATGTTTGAATCTTAAATAGGGTTACAAACTTTTGTGTGTCACCCTGTTTAGAATAGTAGAATAGATATATTATGTAACTATTTTAACATGACATCTTAAGAGAAGAAATTGTTTCCAAAAAATTTCCAGGATTTATTTGAGGCAAAATCCACAAAGATTTCTTCTGCAAACAATTTGTTTCCGTGTGCTTCTAATTAGAAGGAAGTGAGTTACTTTTCTTCTTTTAAAGTAATAGTCATCTTGTATTCTTTGTATCTTTATTGGACATAATTTTTACAAATGTTAACAACTGAACAAATCACTGCCATTATGTCATCCAGAAGATCAACTTGTGTGATAGGAAAATTTGTGTTAATTAGCTCAAACTTCATTGTCCTACCAATCATTCTTTCAACACGAGTGTTTACATTTGCAAGTCTACGTGATTTGTCAACTTCACATTGTGAAAGCTGCTTTTTAGTAAAGGCAGGAATCTCAAGAACAGCCCTTTTGCAAGCCAACTCTTCAGCTATTGTGAAACCTCTATCAGCAAGCACTAAATCTTCAATGTCAAGCGGATTCAAAAATCCACACTTGTTAATTATAACTTTATCAGAAACACGACTTCCCCATTCATTTGATAAAAACGATACAGTATTTACAGGAGTTATTGCGATTGAATATTTAATTGTGTTATGGTTCTTGTAGGAGGACCAGGTTTGTGTTCTATAAAACTTCGGTGCAATCAATTATTGCCACACAACTTCTATCCTTTCGAAAGCAAGTAGGAAGCTTTTGGCGAAGTGTATCCCTGTCTTGCCATTTAATTAATGACACAAGTCTTTTCAATTTAAGTCTCTGTTGATGTCTTACTAACTTGGTTTTATAACCAATAATTTTTCTTGAAGTCACTGTGAATGCTGAATATGTTTGGGTTTGGGTCCCTAAAAGATATAAAAAAAAATTAAGTTAAAATGATCAGAGAAAATTAAAAAGCGTTTGTTGGGTTTAATTATTTCATGGAAACTTTACGGAACCGGAACGAGCATCACCGTGAAATTTCGAGGCCTGCTTAAAAATAATTTGACAAATTACAAGATCATGGACTTGTACATGCGTTTAAAGAAATATTTTAGGCAAAAATTATCACTTTTGTCATGGTATTGGTCTTATTTTCTTGTCTATTTTGAAATATATTCTCACTCCAATTCATTAATAAATATTACCACAGTATCGCCCTCTCAACATCATATTATTATTGTCACAATACTGTACTTGCAAACACGTGACTTGTTACCATCTGAAATATCTCAGAGATCAAAGAAAAGCAAATGTATTGAATAGTTTTCTAGTTTTAGAGGACTGTTGCTCTTTTGGTGTAGGACTACCGCTACTACATGAGAAACAAAAGCTCATCCTCGTCTCCATGTAGTAATTTCAGTGCGCCAGGTTTCTAGGATCCAGCCCCAGTACAATCTCTTGGGTACCAGTAACTACGCTACAACCACACTAACCACCCCTCTCTTCTTGTTCTATCATTCCCTTCCTATACCTAATTCTTCCTAACCCTTATTTCTCTACCTCTCACCTAACCCCCATATACCCTCACTCTAAACTTTTCCATTTAAACTCACGAGGATTTGAACTCCAAACTGCTGTAGTTCTCTTTCTTATCCACTTTACCACACAAGCAATCATTGGAATTCACCCTATAATTCTCAACCTTATAATTTATAGGTCCCAGTCTCAACAGGGCCAACAATTATAATTCAGACATTAAAAATAAACTAGGTTTAAAAAAATTTCTAACAGGCTAAAAAAAATTTAAACCAGAGGTTAGTATAGTATGTTAATAGGTCTCTACTATAATCTTAAAAGTGAAATCTCTTTTTTCAGTGATTTGTAAATCTAACCTCACTTTAGTCATCAATTTTTCCTTTAACAGAAAACGAGATAAATTGCAGAAATGGTATTTCAGATCAAAATCAAGATTCATAATTATATGTCGAAGGTATGTACCATATATGGAGTAATTGGTAATTGCACAAGAAGTAAGTCTCAGCAAAAAATATTCCAATAAAAGGGTCATTGTTTTTGTGGTGTTCAAACTCTCTTGTTGCTTTGGAATCACACATCACAATTTTTAATGCTTAAAGTAATTAAAAAGTGCTTTTACGCAGTAAATATGTAACAGACCAGTTTCCATATATATTAAAACTCGAACTTAGACTCAATGCCTAAGGGAATAAAACAGCAACTCTCGTCAAAATTGAAGAATGAATAACTTATTAATGGCTTTTTATTCCCTAAGCATTAATTCTAGTTTAGATTTTTTATAAATAGTGGGCTATACTGCACAATATTTGAAAGTCGAGTTCAAGGTGCCAATAACAATCAAGCAACCATGCGGAAAATGTATTTCTTTTTTCCACTTAGCATAAATGAAGTTTCGTTTTGCAAAATCAGTTTCCAGATATAATGGGATTCTGCATATTTGTAAGCTGGCAACAAACTGTCCATGACAGTACAAGGGGAATAATTGCATAGATGTGAAAATTCTTTGCAACGTTTATTGCACGCTCTACATGAATACGTTCAGGACAATTTGCTGAGTTTCTACCACTTGAGTAGAAGTAAACTGACCACCATCTCCAAGAAATGGGGGAATGTTTAAGTTAACACCCAAAGGCTTCAAGAGATCATCAAATCTAAAGCCTTTATCGGCCATAACAGCATCCCCCTTTTCAAGGGCAAATTTAAAAATCCAGATCTGATGACAAGGTCTTGATCTCAAATGCTTTCAAGTGCATAACTGTAAAACAAAAACTATTAGCCCAGAAGGAATAATTCCCACGAGGCCTTTCAGGGTGTAATGGCTCTTGTACGATGAGTACAACTCTGACTTTAGAACAAGAGAGGAGGGTTGCTCAACTTTACCTTCAGTTGCATCAATTATAACTCGCACTTTTAGATATTTATCTTTAAATGAATTTGGTAAAATTTTTTGCATTGTTGCCTTTGAAGGCCAAATGTTTAAGTTTTCAAGCTTAACATACATTAAAGTGCTACTGCGATGAAAATCGACCGCATTTTTTTTTCTTGCAAACGAATCTCCGGAGCATGAAGTTCCTAGCTGCAAAATATAAAATCAATCGGACAACTCCTTCACCAAAATAAAAATGAGAGAACTTTGTCCGCCATTGAAAAACTGCGAGTCCTTCCTTTTGACAAAGCCCGTTGTTATCTACCAGCGGTTGTCTATCTGTGACGTCATTTACTCAACACGTTTGCCTATGCTTTCTGCACATCAAGATAAAAATGTCGGACAGTGAATCAAATTCGAGTTTCTCTTAGACAGAAAATGAGTCTGATTCATCGGAGAGTGTCGTGAGTTGCAGTGGCAACAATATCTTAGATTACGATGAAACAGACGATCCATTAGCGACTGAAGAAGAAGCACGGGAGTACGAAGAGAGGGTTGAAAGAGACATTGAAGAGAAAATGGAGGGAAAGTGTATCACACTGCACGCAGGGTTTAGCTCAGTTTGTTTGGACGAGTGGGTGCTCGAGACTGCAGCAGTAAGGCTGCGACACAGTTAAAGATGGGGAAAACTACAAAATCGCGGTAGGGATACTTCAATAAATTCGATTAATAATTATTTTTGTATTGCTTTTCTAATTACATACCATATTTTTATGTAGAAATAACGATGTTTGGGCAACCAAATGTTCATTCGTCAAATGAAAATCATTTGTATTGCTGCACTACTACTGAATTTGGAGCGTTTCATTATTTTAAGTTTGAGTTTTTGAAAAGCTATTTCTCAAGAAGTCTTTTGCATTACATTTCTTTCTCTCCATACATTATTGTTTAGTTGGTAGTATTTTTTAAATAATTTTATTTTATAATTATATTAAAAACAAGGATAAATGTTTTTTTGTAAAAAACTAGTAACTAAAAATGAGTAAAAACGTTTTCGACTACTGTAGGGAATACTGAAGATGAATTTTTAACAGGGCCGTAGGAAGCATTTGAAAAGTGGGTGGGCAAAAAAAAAGATTAGAAGGGCCGAGCGAAGCGAGGGCGCAATCGGCCGGGGTCCCTGGAAGCTCTGGCTTTCTAGATGCTCTCTGGTGAATTCTCATGCTTTTCCTGGCTCTAAATTTCAGCTAAATATAGTTGACAATTTACAAAAAAATCTTTACTTTTCTAAAAAATTCTTTATTTTTACAAAAAAAAGAGTTATCATTATCAAGAAAATGTACAATAGAACAAGAAAAAAATATATACAAAAGTAAACATTCTATCATAAGGTAATTGTATGAATATTTATGAATTTCAAAAAGAAGAAAAACATGGGAGTTTCCATTCAGTTTTGCCTTTTACTTCGTCATTCAAGTTCAAGTGATTTTTCAACTTTTACTAGCTTTTACTACCTCCAGAGAATACACATCTGAGCTAGTTTTATCTACCAAAGAACTTCAATCGATTGTCATTACATGAGATAAAGCCATTGCATATCCCTTTTAAGTCTACGTTATCAACTCTTTCCTTGTAGATGGTCAGAATCATAAAATGATTTAGGCGAGCCTGGGTCATGGTACTTCTTAGATAGTTTTTCACTATAAATTAAAGGAGTAAAGGAGAAAAGGCCCTCTCTGCCGATGATGTTTTAACCGGGATGGTTAGGTAGATTCTCAAGAGTTTGTGGACCTCAGGGAACATATTTTGATATGGACTAAGGTTAGGATAGTCACCTTTACCCATTTCATCACAAATAGTACTGATCCGGGTGACTTTTTTGATTTGTGTTCCATTGAACAGGTTTGGAAGGAATTGCAGCTCACGTTTTAGTTTCTCTTTGGAAAGAACATCATCGTATATTCCACACATATGGTCAAACTTTTCACTACTGAATTCCTCTCCATTTGAAGACTTGAGCAGTACTTCTTCTATTTCTGCCACCACCTCAATGTTTTGCCCACCAAACCTTCCTTTAACTTGCTCTTTTACCAAATCTATGACTTCATAGTATTCTTTTCTGTACTCCTGCTTAATCTTCCTCTGTTCTTCTTCTTCTCCGTCATCATATCTGCGGAGTATTCTTGTGTGGCATTTTGATATAGGGGGCCCTGTTAGGTCATCCTTTTCTGTAATCTCTTTAGCTTCATCATATCTCCTGTTGAATTCTT
>JAOBRB020185695.1:0-12438 GCA_027575285.2 Zoanthus pulchellus
CCTACGGTTTAACGTCCTTATCCGAGAAGATGTGAAAGTCTAACCATTTACAGATGTTAGAGCAAAGGCAGCACTTTCTCCTCAATTTTTTTAAAACCCTGAGTGTAGGTCTGGCTGGGAATCGAACCCAAGACCTTCCGCACAACAGACTGGCACCTTACCAACTGTGCTAACCAGTTTACAATCGAATCTAAACGAGTTCAATATGGAATTAATTTGCACAAGTGCGTTTGAGATTTTTAAAACACACAAATGAGTAAAAGGTTCAATTACTTGTTAATCATAAATTATACATGAAAAAGCAAAATGTGACTGCTTTAACTTGCAAAATCTTCTCTCTAAACAGCAGTCAACAATGAAAATTGCTTGAACTTCACTGTTAATTTTAAAATTTGTGTTTTGTAAGAATCATTTGTTGGAAATATTTCTAAAGCCACAAAAAGACAAACAATTTCCAAGTGTTGTCAAAGTAGTTCATTCACAACTATTTCTCTTGCAAAGCTCCTTGGTAGGAAACGTGTTGGAAGATACAAAGTTGAACTAAACTTGGCAATTATGAACATTTTTACATCATTCAATCTTCATTATCTGAAACAAAGTATTTCACAAAGTCATCCAAACAGCCTTACTCTTACAGATATTTTTATTCTTTGCACTTTTTTAAACTTTAGTTTTATTTATTGTTTCAATGAAAATCCCTCCATCATTGTCATAGAAACGTCTGCACTTTGATTGGCTTATTAGCTTTGTAGTATAAAATATATTATTGTGGATTGTGTTTTCAGTTTATGAAATGATCGTGTCGTTGAAGTGTCTTGTCGCTGCTGTAGCAGCTGTTAAAAGTGGATTTTTGCTCATTTTCGAGCCTTATTTGCCTCTCTTCACTGCTGGATAGCATCATGAAGCTTGAACATAGCATTTGCGCTTACAGTACTTGCTGAAAGAAACCAGCGACCTGTCACACTTTTTAGCAATTTTTACGGAATATTTCCCCTCGGTGGGTTTCCACAGGCACCAAAAGAAGTTGGGTTTAAAGCTCGAAAAAAGGCAAATTAATTAACAGAGCTGCCAATGCAATTTTTGGAAGTTTTGATGACTGAGGAACACTACAAGCATAAAATTTTGGCAGAACTCCTTGGAGGCTCTACACTTAGTTAAAAAAATTATAACTGCAGGAAATGCTGTCAGTCCTTGCCAAAATTTTTCGTGTTTCCCAGAAAGCATTTGGTTCGTGCAAATGGCGAGAAACACGTTGGGGCAAGATTGGCACAAAGAAACAGCTGTAGCTCGATCTGTAAAATGAAAAAAATTAATGCTGACAGTATATCTCAGTATTAGGTCTGATTTTTTGTTATGAAAGCTGTTTTGTTTGCTGGGAATAAATATTTCATCAAAAAATCCAAGGCCAAACATCGTTGATTTTCCCGTTCCAAAAACTAATGATTTTCTGCAGAAATGACAGTTTATTCTTGCATCACTAGCTTTCCAAACTTAAAGAAACTACTTAAGTTTGCTTTAAAACCAAAGTCGAAACATGGTTTTCTTGTTAAAAAAAGATTGAATTCTTTACCTCAGTACCATATTGTACGGGCAGTTTAGGCCCGTTTCAGAGTCAAATGGTTAATTATACTATAAAGTATTTTGCAAATTATTGCACACTTTGGTGACAATACTTGAATGGCAACCATCAGATTTTGTACTCCTCATTTACTGAGTGTGCAGTTGTAACAGATACAGTAGTTCTTGCCTCACCTCAGAAAGCACTTCAATCACTTCATTTCCAAAGAATCAAAGAACAGAATGTTGAATAAATAATATCAATGTCATTGAATATACTGTTAAAAATATTTTGGGCAACAAATTACAAAAGTCACATTTCATTTTCATTTGCTTTAAATTAATTTTGGTTGATGTTCATCAACAGGGCAAGACAGGGCTCGAAATTAGAAAAGTTTCATGGTTGCATATTAATTTTGTTACTGGCCTGGTTGCAAAGTTTTAGGGACAAAATTCAAAAAAGTTGAAAGTACACTGTAGTTGTATCGTAGTGAACTCTGGCGAACACTTTTTTATTAGCTATCAGAGATGTAGCTAGATTGGTTGCAAAATTGCAACTGCTGTTGAAACTTTTGTTGCAAATGTAAAAATTTAGTTGCAAATGCGACCATATCAGTCAAAATTGAAGCTATACAAGAGTGTTGGCCACATGTGCATGAAGATACTAAAAACCAGTTTTTACAATACATAAGTGGTGCAAAACATCGAATTAAAAAGCAGAGGATAAAGCTCATATCATGTCTAATGCAATGGGTGGCAAACAAGGGACGATGACTATGTTGATGATAGTGATGAGTTTACTGATGAGCTCACCTGGACAACACTTATGGGTTTTCTTGACAAATGATAGGATGCATAAGCTAAGAATGTTAGCAACAATACATGACCTCGATATCTGAGGAATAAAAAGTATTATTAATTTTTTCAACAAAGTGTAATGAATACAAGAAGTGTTATAGTAGAAGTGACACCTATATTAGAAATTGGGTGGATCTGATTGGTACAGTTCAGGGCTTTCAGTAACTTTTTGAGTAGCAGGATGTGTTTGAAGAGTAGGTGTCTCGGCAAATAAACGACAAAGGTGGAAGCCTCTGGGTGAGTCTGGGGGCAGGCTCCCCCAGAAAGTTTTGAAATTTAGAAACTTGGGAACGCCATTACCAGGCTGCATTTTCTAACATGTATTTTCCTCTAAAAAGGCAAGGGAAACTAGCTATAAAACAGTCCTTATATAACAGAATAAATGACAATGTATGTTTCTGTGAAAAGTCGGATACACAGTCAGTCCATAACATTCAACTTATTGTCCAAAATTGGTGGCAGGATGAAGCAAAGTAGCCAGCAGTCCATTGCTAGTAGAGCTCTGCCTTCTATTGAAACCTCTGCCGAGTTCTAAGATCTCAGCTTCCTAACAATAGGAACTTCAGCTAGTCCATGAATTTCAATACTACTGAAGATTAAAAGTGAAATTCTCTCAAACTTGTTTAATGAAATGTATGGGCTCAAGTTGGGAGAATTTAATTAATGATTCAACTGGGACTGAAAGGGTTAACAGACAGCAGAAGTATTATATCTTTTTCCAGGGTTCTCAGTTGTAGCCGGCAACCGGCGAATTCCGCCGCCTGTCAAGACGAAAGTAGCCGCCTGTGCTGGCAATGTTTAGCAGCAAGGCAAGGTTTAGCCGTCTGTAATTACTTCTTGGCCGTCTGATCAAAACACTACTGAGAACATTGTTTTTCCGTTCCTTGAATTATACTTATAGTATACAGAGATTCTTGCTCGAGGAACAATAACAGCTAATTCAGTTAAAATTGTTATATATGACCAACCGTTTACACATTTTACTCAAATTACAAATTATCGCTTGGGGAAACTCGATATTAATGATGATAAATTAAAGACAGCGAAACCAGGAAACGAAGCGAAATGGTTCGCTAATTTCCAAGAACAACAACCAAATTATACACTCCAAACTAATTTTGTAAAACACTTACAGTTGATTTCTATCCTTCGCTATCCACTGAAATAACTGAATCCCAAAAGGTATTTTCTTTGGGTTCTGGACAAAAACTTGGTGCTGATGTTCCTCCATTCCACAAACCTTCTGGTAAAGTTTGACTCAAGGCTCTCACCTGAATACTTGCTCTATTGGAATAGATTCATTTGAGCTACATGTAAAGAGTTAAAAGCCTATCAAGTTACTTTTACTAACGGACCCGAAACCTCGACTGTTCAAAGTGAAAGACGAGTTGGCTGCTTCCTTAGCTTCTTCATATAAACACAACACGAGACTGACCGTATCACGTGATCGACACGTGCAATCCCTCCGCGCACGAAAACAAAGAAAACAAAAGACCATACGTAATTTAGTCACATAAAGTAATCTTATAATTCTTTTACTTTTAACCATAAAAATTTTACGACTTTTAACCTCAAATAACAACGCTTATGCCATGGCCAAAAAATCTAACGATGATTTACGCAATTCAAGACAGTCATTACACTTTTTTAATAATTTAAAATTTAATCCGATGTTTAGACATAGACAGAGTGTCTGCGGAAAAAGCGGAGCTTTGCTACGGTAGATACTGTACTCTACCAATCTAGATCAAATAAACGGGTGAAAATCTACGTGTATTAATATTTCGCTTTAATACGACTTCTTCCAGATCGAGTATGATATATATCTAGAATGTATGTATATAATAGTTTATTTTCATGAATCGATTATACGGTATCACGGTCACTTCGCCACACGTCATTTCGCCACCACCTTTGGTGATTTCGTCATGCACACATCAAATGACATCACATAATCTTTATTTTTCCTTGAATTTGCTATAACGTATTAGACTAATTTCTCCGAGTGGAACAATAAAAACATATATCATACAATTATTCCAAGAGCGCGCGTTGGATATGAGATGGTAAATAGCCAACGAGGTGCATAGCGCCGAGTTGGCTATAATCATCTCGTATCCAACAAGCGCGAATGGAATAATTGTTTTATTAAACTTCACGAGTTTTCCGAACCCTTATATAATTGAAAATACAAGATTTTTTGGGTCATTCGGTATATGAGTTTATGAGCTGATAACCAAGATTGAGTGAACCAATCAGAACGCTAGACACTCAATATTCGTGAGTTTTCCGAACCCTTCAATAATTTAAAATAGCAAAAAAAACTTTTAGTAAATTGAGAAACAAGATTTTTGTTAGTTTCCATATATGGTCATTCGGTATATGAGTTAATGAGCTGATAACCAAGATTAAGTGAACCAATCAGAACGTTAGAAACGCAATATTCGAGGTTGGAAATTTAATAAATATATATACATATATATCATATATTTATAAAATTTTTAACCTCGAATATTGCGTGTCTAGCGTTCTGGTTGGCTTACTTAATATATGGAAACCAACAAAAATATCTTGTTTATCAATTTATTAAAATTTTTTTGCCATTTTCAAGTATTGAAGGGTTCGTAAAACTCAAGAAATGTAATAAAACGATTATTCCATTTGCGCTTGTTGGATATGAGATGATTATAGCTAACTCGCGCTACGCACCCGTTGGCTATTTACCAACTCATATCCAACGCGCACTCTTGGAATAATTTTTAGATATATAGAAAAAAATAGCAAATTTACGTTTATAATTCAAAGCTAAGATTTTTAATTTTTTGTTTATAAGACAGGATAGTATACAGGGAGGGAGTTCCAGATTTTAGCGGCAAAATACTTAAAAGAGTTAAGTCCATATTTAATAGTCTTCGGAGTTCCTAGTTTAAGCACATTTGTTCCTCTAAGTGAGTCCTAACATTTTAAAACATAACTTTCATGTACAAAGAGTAACTATTGTAATGAAGGCATTTGAAAACAGATGTAAGCATATTGCAAATGCACCGTTGTCGAAATAACTATAGTGTGGGATCGAATTGACTCACCTTATTGATGGTTTTAACTAAAACTATTTTTGAAATAAGTGATTATTTTATCCAAATCACTTGATTCGGGATGCCGTCATATAAAAAAATAAGCTCGCATCAATAAATACATTTTGTTACTCGATTTAAGAACAGCGCTATTTCTAATGCCTTTTTGTTTCAATATTTTCTACTATTTTAAGCCGCTCATAAAAATTAGCTAAAATCAAATTGCGAATGTTTTATATTTAACTGGCTTCACAAAAGCAAGTTAGACATCGAACGGCCGCCGTACTTAACTTCATAACGAATCCTGCTTTTTTCAAAAATTTGGCTAAAATAATCAGTAAAACACAACTTACAGAAGAAAACATTGTTTACTTTAAAAAATTTAATTTGTAGGTACACTCATCAATAAGGTGAGTCATTTCGCCACCACAGTAACGCCACCGGTGGCGAAATCACCACTCACTAGTGATGCCGAAATGGATGGTACAGAAATGGCGTGGTGGCGAAATGACCGATTTTTCTAAGGGTTCCCCCTTGTCAAAATCGCCGGTTTGAACGCCTTTCGAAAACTTAATTGTAATTTCTCCTAAGATAGTTGGATTACTTTGCCTTTTGAACAAGTTGCATGAGGTTAAAGTAGAAGATTGTATCTTTCGCCTGATGCAATTTATCTTTGAATAGGACAAGTAAATGAAGTACTTGTTGTAGATTTTGCCTTCCGAAGTTTGTTTAAAATTCAGCGATTTGACGACTATAGTAGATATCGTATCTCGACGGCCATGTCGGCCTCCGCAATCTGTTCAGTCCCTCGGTGTCGGTCAATAAGCTGTGTCAACTGATGTACGTAGATGTTGCACGCATGCGTAGTTATGGTAAGATTCTGTCCTTGTTTCTCCGCGTATTCTTAAAGGAAATTTCATGCGCAACCGCAAATGTCGGAGCATTTTCGTTGCAAACACAGAGTAGCTAGATTTGTGCATCAATTTTAACAAGAGCATATGTAAGTTTTTTACACGCCAATTAAATTCCGGAGGAGAACAAGTTTACCAGCATCGTTGTATTCTTTGATCCATATCATTTCCCATGGTTGCACCTGTACCTGGTATATAAGGTTGGTGGACATAGCCTTGCTTCCAGAGTATAGTTTAATAGTGCCTGGACGCTTGGTGTGTAACTCTAGTGTGTCCTGTGCCTGGAAACGGGGGAGGAGTACTTGCCCATATGGTATGAAATGGAATGGAATACTTTATTTATGCAATGCACGGTAGTTTTGTTTAATTTTATAATTATATAAAACACATAAAATCTGTCTTACCCAAAGGCTGTGTTATAAGAACAATAAAAATAACAATAATAATGATAATGATAATAATAATAATAATAATAATAATAATAATAATAAATAGTTCAAACTCAAATTTACATCCAATTTTGCAATCTTTGGAGTTTGTTTGACAATGTTTTCCTGATGCCGTCCCAGACAAGGCAGCAATATTTGAAGCAGGGTTCAATAATATATGGTAACTTTATTATCCAGCGAAGAATACAAATATTGAATGCAACATTCTTGACTATATACTCGGCGTGTCTTTCCCATGTCAAATTTTATTCCACTCGATCACCAAGACATTTTGGGTGCCCTGCGTACGAGGTTGGCCATACGAGTTCCCGTGGCACAGTGGTAGAACATTCAACTAGCTATAGTACTAGTGCACGAAAGATTCCCATCTGGAACTCATGATCAAATTTTTTTCTGAGTTTTTTGTCTCCGCACGCACGTTTTCGTTTTCATATTTACTTTAACAATCGTTCTGTTCGTATTAAAATTGTCTAGATTTGAAAATCAAACTTATTTCTTTGTTAATTTAGGAAATAATGCATTAAAAAATGTCAGTTTTACTCATTTTGATTGGAAAAATTTGATAGGAAATCCTTTTTTTCCAACAAAGCATTTCGCGTACATTTTTGTAACGAGCATCTTTTATTATTGGCAAACCAATGTCTCGTTATACTTACTTACTTACTTACTGCGTCACGCCAAGTGTCGAAGGGGTCTTATACTCCAAAAAATATTTTTAAGATATAATACAAAACTTTGAAATAAAAGAAAACATGTTATCCTTTTTAACATTAAAATACCATATACCTAATATTAAGTACCCCGAAATACCGTATATCTAATATTTACTACCCCTTAACTAATATCAAGTACCCCAAATACCGTATACCTTATATTAAATAACCCGAAATACCGTACCTCTAGTACTAAATACTTCGAAACACCGTGTATCTAATACTAAATAACCCGAAATACCGTATGTCTAATATTAAATGCCCGAAATACCATTTACTTAATATTAGATAACCCTAAATACCGTAAACCCCCAAATCCTGGCAGACCTTGTTATGTAAAAGAGGGATATGAGGGCCAGTAGACAACAATTTTGCTGGGGGTGCAAACAAATTTGTCTGGTTCTCCTCACAGACATGACATTATTTTATTACAACTTTCGTATTTCCAGAACAGCATTAAAATTCCAAAGTTCTGTGTAAAAATAGCTTTAGACTTCTTGCTGGACTGACAAATTTGATTTTATTCTACTTAGGGAAGAGGTCAAAACTTTGGACCTTCTTAGGGACCCGACTTTTTGGAAGAGGGGGTGGTCATCTCTGTTTATTAGTACTCTTATTATACTTTTATAAGTTGAGAATAATCTTATTATGTGGTGCAAGGAGAAAGCCGTCAAAACCCAACCAAATCAGCTAAAACTAGTACTCAAGCAGAGTGACCACCCCCTCCTAAAAGTTGGGTCCCTAAGAAGGGCCAAAGTTTTGACCTCTTCCCTTATTGAGATTGTTGTGCAGGTAAAAAGGAGTATTTTCAATGTTTCTAACATTCTGGGCCCAGTTGTTCAAAAGCCTGTTAGCACTATCCCAGGTTTAAATTGTTAACCCACAATCTTGTTTCCAATCTTACAAGAAGAGATTTTAAATGTAATTTTGGGATTAACAAGATTTTTTTTAGAAAAATCCAAAGAGTATTTATAAATAATCGTTTACCTTTTCTTAAAAAAGGAATTCCTGTTTGAATTTTTGCTTAAACCAGGGTAAACTTAATCTGCCTTTCAACAACTGGGCCCAGGTTCACTCGGCAATCTCGGTTATCAACTCATATACCGAATGAACATAAGTGGAAACTAACAAAAAAAATCTCTGTTATCAATTTATTAAAAGTTTGTTGTTATTTTCAAGTATCGAAGGGTTTAGAAAGCTCGTGGAATTTAATAAAACAATTATTCCATTCGTGCTAGCTTGTTCAGACTAGGATATTTCACGGAAATGATCGCTTCCGCTTAAGTTTTGGTTTCGTGCTAGTAAGATGACCGAACCGAAAAATGGTTTCCGATGGCGATAAGTGATAACATATTACGTTTAATCAAAAGAAAAGTGCATGGAGTTCAGATAGCTATTTAAATACACCGAGCAACTAATTTAAGATATCAACATATAAAATACGTAATGTTTGCTTACTAAAATGTATACTTTTATTAGTCTCCTTTATCTAAAAATGGATCTCATGATCAAAATTTAAAGAACCAAAAAGTGGTTCCCGACAGTTTCCCATCAATGTAATGCACGGAACCGAAAACTGGTTTCCCTAAGTTTCTGAAATCTCCAGGCCTGGCTTGCTGGATATGACAAGATTATAGCCAAATTGGCACTAGGCGCCACGTTGGCTATTTAACATCTTATATCCAACGCGGTGCGCTCTTGGAATAATTGTTAGTTTTGATAACCACTTTGTTTTTTTGTTCATAACTTTGTTGACCTATACAGCCGTTGGGTGTGGGGATGGGTGGCTGTGCGCTGCACTCTTTACATCCCTGTGAGTACGGGCCTGGATGTAGCGAGATTGGTTACCAGGCAGCATATATAACCAGGCTGTTGTGTGGTACTATGATGTTAACCGTTCTGCATTGTTAAATCGAGTTACAAATCTTTTGTATCAAACATTCACAACTTTAATAATGCAAAAAATCGGGTTACATTAATTTTCTGGAATGTAAAATACAATAATAATGACAAAATCAAGTTATATGATAAACAAGAAATACATGAGATACATTAAAATGAACATTTTTTCCCCAAAGCAAACACTAACACCAATCAATGCTCGACAAACTTCTTTTTTTGTATAAGCAACTTTCAACCTGCTTGTTTGAACCTATTTCAACTATTCCGAATAAAGAGTAAAATTTTTTATTTCTTTTCAGATTATTAGGGCAATAAAATATTTGTTTCAAACTTAAAACTCAAAAGAGTTGTATCACCGATATGTGTTTTATTAGTACTGAACGTCGTAGAAAAAGCAACCACATGAATCACACAAAGTTTTGTTTCGAGAATTCCTATTTCTGACTGACAGGCACAAACGAACGCATGCTATAGGGATGAAACAATTATTCCATTCGCGCATGTTGGATATGAGATGTGCTACGCACCTAGTTGGCTATTACCATCTAATATATCCAACGTGCACTCTTGGAATAATTGTTAATTAGTCCTGATATAACACACTAAATATAATTATATTTAATGTGGGAGATGTGGTAATACCCAGAACAGAGAAAGGGGACTAAAGACCAAACGTAAATTACACCAAAATTTAATTGGTAAGAATACTGATCATGTGTCATTTAAAAATTAAGACATTTTTAAGGCTATTGTCGAGTCAAGTTGTATATCGTATATATCAAAAAAGTAGTATTGTTTAAGCCGGTAAACATGAACTACTTCCTAATACAAATTCTTGCTATTGTCGCTGTCACCATGACCCAAGGTGTGCTAAAGTAAACCCTTATTGTCGATGTCACCACCCAAGGTGTGCTTGTCAAACAGATATTCCCCAAGAGGGTTTTCTTCAAGGCGTTTCAAGGTGTTCACGTAATTGGAGAGCTGTTTGATGCTGTCAACTTGCTCGCCCAAAAAGTTGCTCTCGATAAAATCTTCAAACTATAAGTAAAAACATAACAGCAGTACATTTTGTATAGATAATAACACGTCTTTTCGCCTTTAGTATTAAGAAGGGCAGGAGAATCGTAAGTCGAAGAGAACAAAGGCATATGAAGTCAAGCTATATCAAATATTTATAATATTTGGAAAATCCATTTGAAAGACAAACACGACAAGAAGTGGTTCTGACATCAGAAATACACGGAAGGTGGCATCTACAATGTATTCTTGCCCTGAAAAACAACTGGTCAGGAATCAACGCATGTTTACAAGGTCTGCGAAAGGCACAGCCGATTCAATTTGCACATTTTTTTCTACTGAGAAAAACTTTATAAGAATATAGACTGCAAAACAGTCTTCTGTCAAGAAGTTACGTTTTATGATTTAGTTTCTGATCACGTGATAATCATATAATTCCGATTTGTAGTTTTCTGTGATAACACGTCAGTGTTTTGTAAAAAAAGTGAGCAAGCTCAAAGCAAAAAGGAAAAAAATTGTGAGAGGCTGAGTTTCTAATTGTAAGTTTATTTGGTTGTGCACGACACTTCCTTCGCGAAGGCACCGAAAATCCAAGTGCGTTCATCATATAGGAAACTGGGAAGAGGAAATGGACGCGCGAAAAGGAATGGGGCGAGTGCCTGAAGAAAGAGACTATCGCTTTTTCATACTTCAAAGCCGTTCAGCAGTTTTTCGTTGCTCAGAAAAATGGAAAATTTCCATTGGTCAGTTTTTCAAGAGGAGCAGTCAAAATCCTAACTAACCACTAACTAACCACTGCTTAAATAGCTATAAACCATTGGTTAGTTAAAATAACCCAAACTTCCATTTTCAAAATTTGTCGCCGGCTATCAATTTACATCATCTGAAAACCACATCTTTCACCATTTCTATACATTATCCCCGACCAAGTTCATAAGGAATTGATTAATGGAGGAATGGTAATCGGATGAGAACTTTCCAAAAACCATTTTTCACTAACCTGGGGATCGCCATTTGACTTTGAATGAAGACCCAACAGGGCTGCGTAGATATCCTTCTCAAGATGAAGTGCATCAGTCATGGCTTGCAAACCGCTTCCCCAAACATCTTTACAAGGTTTCTATCAAAACATAACCAAAATGTATTCTTCATAGCTAAATCTCTCATGAGCTAAACGGCTAATGAAGCTGTTAGTAAGGCGCGTGACAATACGAATAAAAATTCGTTCAATTAGTATACAACTGAAAGCAATTTTTACTCGCACTTTTTACTTTGATTTTCAATTTGACGTATTTTACTTATTTTGCATTTACTTTAAGTTTAGCTTTTATGATGATAAAAACATGTAATCGGAATCGGAATAAGTATAAAGTCAGCAATTATAATGGCGAACACACGTGCTTTCGCTTGCTCTTACTTTAAGTTCAATTTACCTTTTAGAAGAAATTCAACCTTTTTCTAATTTACGTTAATATACTTCAGTCAGTTTATATCCACGAAAAAGCAATAAATATCTCTTCGTGGGGCTTCGGAAACTCAATTACTGAATGTTTTGACCTGAAGCCTGTTCTCCACAATGCTGGTTTTGTATTTCTTCGATAATTTTGATAATCAAGTGGACACCTTCAATTGTTTATTTCAAGATGTTTTGGATGAACATGCTCCTATTGAAAGAATAAGAACAAGTCAAAACCTAATCCTTTTGTATCGCAGGAAATTCGTCAGTTGATTAACACCCGAGATAAATGGCACAAGAGTGCATTAAAAACCAATGACAGACTTCACTGGAATGTTTATAAAAGTTTTTGTCAAGAGGTAAAGCGTGAGCTTCGACTGGCGGAGAAAGCCCACCCAAGATCTGAAATTGCTAGTAGTAAAAGAAATACAAATGCTGTTTAGAAAACTACTCGGTCGATGTTTATCTAATAAGAGAAAACAAAACTCCTTTAGTACTCAT
>JAOBRB020185783.1:0-12436 GCA_027575285.2 Zoanthus pulchellus
CCCTCCCCCTCACATCCAGGAACTCCATTCTTTATTAATTCTTATTCTACAATTTTTATCGATTTTATCCCAACTATTGTACGTTCATTTTGTTCCCTCCTCGGCCATACAAAAATCGAATAGTAATCCGATAATCTGATTGCGCTTTCGGGGTATTTCCGAGATCTTAGTAATTAGTAATTGGACTTTCTCCTCCCCCCCCCTCCTCCCATCCTGCGATTATATATCGACGCTCGGAACGTATTCCAGGGATCGGATCGCACAAAGTTTATTTGGAGAATCAATATTCAATCTGGATATACATTCAATATTATAAATCTCTTTGCTTTGCGAATTTTAGTGTAGAATACCGGCCAAAGTAGTAATGATATCAAAGATCATCTTTACACGGAGCGAGTTGTTTGTGCTAGCCGGGATATCTCGGCGTACAGACTTTTCACCAGCTGCACTTTGCCATTTTGCTTTGGTGGCTATCCCATCTTAGCAAGTTTCCTGTCTCTGAAAGCCGGACCACCCTTCAGTTTTGTTCAGTGAATGTAAAGGCTTCGTAGTTGAGACGGTTCACAGAAACTATACTAAGCTACCGAGCAATGACACACCCACGTGAATTTAGTATTTCTTTCTACACATCCACGTGAAAAACGAGAACATTTGAGGCTGATATACCGAAAATATTTAAGAACGTTCAGTCTCTAGTCGAAAAAGTCGACATTCTTATAAAACAAAGAGTGTCACGGTGTAAATCGTCAGTAGTCGCGTAACACTTTGATCAAACCCAAGGCATCAATTCGAATTTTTTTTTATCGGCGAGAAAAGTTGGATTTATTGAAATTAATTATTTTTGGATCTTTTCTCTGGGGAAGTTAAATTACCCCTAAAATAAAATAAAATACACTTTATTTTTTATATCTTGCTTCTCCATTACATACCATTACCAGCATATCCATCGTCGTCTTCGAGTTTAAAAGTAAATTCTTTTAAACTGGCCTGTTTCAGTTACTCGTTTTACTTTTAGTAATAGTCTTTCTTTTCACGGTCTTTGGTTATGGAGTCTTTGGTTTTCGTCTTCGGGGTAATTGTTTTCGAAACTATCTCTGTAGCTGTACGTACTCATTAAAACGTTATATATAAAACAGTCACAAATGATTTTAATTGTCGAGAAGATGACAATTAAAATTTTTGATTAGGGAAGAAATGTTAGCTTGTTTGTTATAAGTCCGTGGAAGTCAGCTCATGAAACGGCTTGGTAAACAGTTTCTTTTTCGACTACAAAAGAAAGAAGATCTTGTGTAAAGAAACTCTTAATTGTTTTTTTTTGGTTGTCAGGAAATGCTGAGACAAGATCATATCGCTTTAATGCGGCTCGTTAACTTAAACAGATTCATATATCTCTAGCCTCGCAATCTCCGCGAACAAGTACCCGTGATAATAATAGATTCTCACAATCGTCAGTAGAAATGCAAGATACTGCCAAAAGCATTAGTTACATATTTTCGGTAGGCTCGAGTCGAAGTGAGATCTATGGGGGAAAATGTTCCAGAGCAATTTAAAAATGATTAGTCCTAAAACCTAAAAAAAACTCACTTCTGCTTTATGACTCTGCAGTTCTTTCTAGTTTTTATACTATCCAGAAAATGTTTTAGTAAATTAGTTTATTCTTTGCTTATTGCCGCAAGAGAAAGTAAATTACACAATTGTTTATAATTGAAGTTTTTTTGCATTTCCAAATGGAATCAAAATAGAAGCTTATAAATCCCGGAAGCATCAATTTGTATGAATGCATATCATTCGCACAAAGATCAATTAGTTGCACCACATGAATCTAAAGACCTGATGATACACATGTATATTGATATGCCACCTCTCACACCTGGAAGATAGCTGTTTTGATGTTTTGTATAAAGAAGTCAATTTGCATCGAGGCTAATTTAGTAATTATACTGAGAGATACACATACGGACAACCCACTGTTTGCTTAAGGCTAAAGACGAAACGGAGACTCAACAGTCAGCTTTTAAAAACAACATGAATTGTATATGACCTGCCACTCGTTGGAAAAAGAAAAAGCTTAGTTTTTAAGAAATACTTCGCTTTTCGGAAACTAGCGCCAAAAGTACTGAAAAGTCAAACTCGAACTGCATGCTATTTATCTAAGAATCGCGTAGAAATTATCACCGGTTGGGAGAAACTTTCGCGACTTTGATCGGAGCTGTTAAAATCTCCACATGTCTGACTCAAGGGAAAAGTCCCCGTTTTTTGGCAGACCACTAAACGCGCTTAGACAGTCTTCGCCATTACCTCAATCCACGCAGTCCAATACGTTCATGACTCGAAGTCACATTCGTAGAAACAGTGTTACAGTCGACTCGAGAAAGTTTACGGCAGTTTCAAGACCAGAGCTAAAGAAAAGGGCAACACTTGAAAGCTGCTTGGTTCAAAAATCAAAACCTGGTAGTCCGAAGGATGTAGAGGAGCATACTATTGTAATGCTTGGGGTTGGTGGAGTTGGAAAAACAGGTAACGTCCGAATCCTCTATTTTTAATTCTCCTAATATCAGGTCAATGCGAAAAGATCTATGTTTAGTTCTTCGTTGCTAATGGTTTTCAATTAAGCTATTGTTTTTCATTTTCATGCACTGTCAGAGATTTATTCTATCAGTTTTGTGTGCTTGGAGTTATTTTTTCAATACAGTTTTCTTCCAGAGGCTCATGTTTAATCTTTAACTGATATTATACGTTTCATCAAAAAATGCGTAAAAACTTCACGAATTCTGCAGCTATTTTTTTCTTATTAATTCGATGATAAAGAACGAAAGCCTTATAGGACCGCTCTTTTTAAAATCCATTTAGAAGAAATTATGAATCTTTCCATCAGTTAGACTTAGAGATTCATCGCGATTAGACTTTTTAAATATTACTCCCATTGAAAAACCATAGCAAGCTTTCAAGTTACTTTTTAAGTGAATATTTAAAAACAGTGGATTGTTTGGTTTACAGCAAAACGAGGAAAAATCTGTAAAAGATGGTGGGAATTTTTTATAATAGCACATCTCAAGCAAAACATGTGTTTATCGTATCTATTGTTTTGAAGAAGTACATTTAAAATTTGATCTTAAAACATCACGGAACACAAGTGTAGGAAACGAAAATAGGTAGAGCTCCATTCAATTTTGTACTGTAAATTTTGTTCATCATTTTGAATGAGGCGCAAGATTGTTTAAGGCATGATGAGTTAGCTGTTTAGAGTTCGGTTTAATCAAACGGGATTAACGTACGATAAATGTTTGTATGGTCAGTGGGTGGAAGGTAAACACCTCGTTGCTTTCATCTTAAAAGATAATCAAATTGATTGACGTTTGTTTATCTTTTACATCCGTTTAACACAGCTTTGGTAGTGCGTTTCGTCACAGGAAGGTTTGTGTATGACTATGATCCAACTCTTGGTAAGTTATTGTTCTCAGAGTCAAATAGATTATTTTGGGGTTAAGGTTAGTCCCGCATGGAATTGTCAGCTTTTGCAAGTTTTGGTATAGTTGTAGCAATGAACATTAGCTCAAACTTGTACCAGCTGCAAAAAATTAATACCCAGTTGTTCAAAAGCCGGTTAGCACTAACCCAGTGTTAAATGTTTAACGCGCTATCTTGTTTCCGATCTTGCAAGGAGATATTTTAACTGTAATTTTGAGATTAACAGGACTTCTCCTAAAAAAATCGAAACAGATTTCATAATTAACCGTTTAACTTTTCTTTATAAAGAAGAAGTTCCTGTTTGAATCTTTGCGTAATCCAGGTATAAACTTAACCAGCCTTTGAACAACAGGGCCCAGGTTTTTATATAATGATTAAAGTTTTGAGTGAACTGTTTTAAGATTAAAATAACAAAAATGAATAACGTCCAAATTCAAAATATGACCAAAATGTAACGGAGATTTTTATCTTTAGTTTTAGTACGATATCATTTCTAATCTTCAGCAAAATCAAAATGAACGATCTATATACAGGATTTCATAACTGGTTCAAAGTTAAAATTCTTGCCAAGTCAGGTGACTATCCACTTTGAAGTGTTACATCAAATTGTTCACGAGTTTGAAGAACCCTGAGTCCAAAACACGTCTCTATAACCGCCGACATAGCGAGATTAAAATTCTCACCGCGCGCGGGTATTCAGTTTGAAAAGTTTCACTGCTCTTGTCTTTGTGTTCTATACTGAATGTAAGCCAGATGTGAAATACAGCAAACACAATTGGTATGTGATATACTCAGCATTCCCACTGGGAAAGGTAGAAATGGGTCTGAATCAATATAGCCGAATTTCCTGGGTTGTGGGAAAGCTAGAGCTCCCGCTGTATAGGGGCATCAATGGGTCGGGTTGTCCTGGGAATTTTTGGGGCCGTGCAAAATTTATTGTACCCCCAGGCGGGAGCATATCATTTTGAAACTCAAAACTCAAAATAAGTGTGTCCCCCGCTTCAGTTCTTATGATTAAAAACCTTTAGCCCCGCCTGAACTGCACTCGAAAAGTGTTTCTGCCCTGCGCGTTACAGCCAGAAATTTGGATAAAACTAGTTTTTCAACAAAAAGCAGTTTATGGATTTTTTTTCTCTTCCAGTTTTCTCTTTCTCAGTCTAACATTTTTGCCATTCCTAACACTCATGAATATAGTAGCTCATTAAACGCATTGATTTATTAATATTATTCTTTACTGGTAATCATGTTTGCTATTTTAAAATACTATTCAACTATGTCTCTACATTGGGGTAGGGCTATAGTAGGGTCAGTATGGGTGTGAGTTGAGCGGAGAGATTTAACTCTCTAAGCCGAAAAATGTATGTGCCCGCCACTAACACTGGCAAAAAATCTTTATGTCTCCTTTCAGTGTTGCTCATAAAAAGTGTGTACCTCGTGCCTTTCTGCTCCAGCCCAGTTAAAATCTATTTTGCATGGCCCCTAAAGCTCCGCTGTATATAATGGATCGGGTTGCCAGGGTCTGTTACAGAGACCGGTGCATGTTCCAATCACTTCTAGTAATTCAGTATCAATCACTTCAATTCTTCAAGAGAAACAAAAATGAAATGAACAGTCACTTTATTCTCGCTTTTTCTATATTAAAAGAAAAAAAAAGACATTCTGACTTTTGCCCAAATCACCAGGCTGAAATGATTTAATTCTTACACACAGATTGAGGTGTATACTTAAGTTCATAATAACACTTGTGACAGCTTCCTATATTTTTCTATTTCTTTAGTCTAGAGCAATCTGAAATGATAAAGAAAACTTGTCATCATTCCAGTCACCATTTATAATTATCTGCTCTTCAAGTGGTTCAAAGTTTCATATGACTTCATAAGCTTGGACGCATTTTAATAAATCCGTTTGAGTGCAAAGGACTACACAACACGAAAATAAAAACCAACAGTTATTCTTGTCGGATCTCTTGTGGCAGAGATACGAGTGCTTCAGACGTCACTTAAAGTGCAAATAAACAAAATAAAATGCAAGGCTGGCACTTCAAAGTTTGATATTGTCGTAGTGCCAGCCTTGCATTTTATTTTGTTTATTTGCATTTTAATGTTTATAGAATTGTGTTTTTAATTATCTTGTGCCGTATGTGTCGATATTGGGTGAAAGAGATTATAACAGTCTTTGTACATCATTAGCAACACAAAATAAAAACTGGTGATCAAACAACAATAATATAATTTTTTGAATAACTATAAGTGTCACTTTTTGTCGCGTTCCTTGCAACGCCTACCCTTTCTGGTCGGCTCACGATCGTTGACGGAAATATTAACCCGTTGACAGCTGAATCACAAACGTTTTAACTGATAACATGAAAAGTTTGATGGCTGATACAAGACCAGCCTACAATCTTTTTTAATATGAATATTGCGGTTTTTTGGACCTTGAATGGATATCCTATTTTCCTATTTTTTTGTCCGATATTAGGCTGAAATATTCTTATTTACGAATATTCTTAGTTTGGGGATTAGCGGAGTGCAAATTGCAATACATGTATGATGTAATCAGTAATGTTTTTTTCTGCAAAGATGCAAAATTATATTCTTTATAACAAAATCTAAGCATCAGCATTATTTTTAAAATATTCTCAAAAAATGTGACCAGCCTCAATATTTTTGTAAAGTTTATTTAAGATACACAGCACGATCTTCTGTAGTTCTGACCCCTATCTCCATTTTATTGCCTAATTTATCAAATTCTATTCAAAGCTTGCTTTAAGTTTAATCCACTTATAAAGATAAAGATGAAACTCTATTAGTTCGTTTTATTTGAGATCAGTTTAAAAAATGATCAGTTTGAAATGAAAACTTCTGAAGACCGAACAGTGAACGAACAACTTGCAATGTCCGCTAAATCAGTCTACGAACAAACGATATTTATATTTTTCTTTTAGTTTCAACAACGTGATTGTCAACTTTGACATAAACGACTTAATTACTTGTAAGCAATAATAAATATTTCGTTTTTTAAGATTGCAGAATGCTTGAAGCCGGAAAACTCGCAATTTTAAATATTTCATCGTCCAGCCGCATTTCGTAATGGGTCAATATTACTTTTTAAAAATCTATGTAGCAATTTTTTTCACCTTATTTACGAACAGTCACTCAACAGCTCAACCCTTGGAATATATAGCTTTGATTGACAAACCAGATTTTGGTTTTCTGCAATTGCATTAAAGATAAATCCTGTCGCGTGTGGTGATAAAATGTGTCATAATACTTTCCGAATGTGTTAAATGTCTGAAGCAATTATCTAACAGTTAAGACTGGCTGTGTCTGTAAGAGCGTACCAGTGTCCTCGCGGTCGAAAAATAGATTTCCTTCATTTTTTGCTCGTTAAAAGGGCTTTATAAACAACAAAATCGACTTCCTTTTGACAAAATATGCAAAAATGATTTTTTTAGAAGCGATTCAAGTTTAGGCATGCACAATCGGATTTCCCGCCAACATTCTATAAGAGTTTTCGGGATTTTCGCCAACTTACTGTGGTGTTCGGTGTTAACCGATGACTCAGATAAACACGCAGGTTTTATAACAACAACAAGAGGCACTCTTTAAAAAGACTTTATTTAGTAAACGTCATTAACTGAGTAACCTAGCTTCGCGGGAAGCCCAGAATAAGTATCAAACAACATAGGAAGCCTATATTACACTTACCAATCTGCAAAAACTAAATCTTTTTCTAAACTTTTACTATCATCGCAAAGAACATTAGTTGGAGCTCTATTCACATACTATCATAACAATTAATTTCTTCTGTAATACATGAAAATTATTTGAAAATACCATAGTTACACTGTTTTCAAAATCGTCTAAAATACGTCATATCAAAATGACAACAGTTCATATTCTGGACTGCAACCACACAAACCAATTATATATTTGAAAACTACTTGCCATAAGGTTTAACAAAATACAAAAATATCGTGTGGTTTCTGCCTGCTGTGAGCGACTATACTTTGACAATGTCACCATATTCGCTTACAACAAAAGCGGCGTTCTGTGCATGACAAATACTCGAATTTACGCCTCAAACAGAAGCTATAAACATACCAAACTATTTTTTGAAGGTCTCGAAAATGTTTAAATTCAAGAGTCTTCGATATCTTGATATTTGAAAATTTCAGGTGACATTCACTGCATGACTCGGTATTGCGTGACTTGTGTTTACACTGTACAGCCAGTTGTCGGATCGTTTTTTAGAAGTTCATCAAAATATTTTTGCTGTTCTGTCAACATTTTTTGATCTTGTCTAAAACTACATACGAGTGACCACGAATGACCACGAGTGACCACGAATGACCACGAGTGACTACGAATGACCACGAGTGACCACGAATGACCACGAATGGACCACGAGTGACCACGGATGACCACCAGTGACAAACATGACCACGAATGAAAAAAAATTGTTAAAATGAAAAATAAGTGAAGACAGAGCTGCCATAAATGAATCAGATGAATAATTTCTCAGTTTTTTGAGCCTTAGTAAGATCTTCGAACTGTATTTGTTTTATCCTGGCAAGGCAAGTTTTATTTCTGGCGCACGTGACGTTCTCTTTCTCTTTTTTTTTTGCTAAACTAACAGAGCGCAAATGATTCGCAAGTCAAGTCACCTTTCGAATTTTGTCAAGTCGTTTTATTGGGTCGTTTTTGCCTTTTAAAGTTTTACACTTGTGTTTTTTAGCCACCTAGATGCGCTCTTTGGATCCTCTCTCCACACGCATTGCCTGTGGTATGTTTTGGCCAACCAAGCTCCCACATTCGTACGGTGGTAGTTAGCCTTAAAGTAGTCTCTGAACTCGCCCTTGTAACTTCATTGCTCGTGGCTGAAAAGCTATACCGTGCTTATGGGTCCTAACAAGGTTCTGGTGCAGGTTCTGGCCAAACCGTGGAGTAGAGTTTGGGTCGTTTTTGCCTTTTAAGGTTTTACACTTGTGTTTTTTTTCTTATCCTTGATACCTAGTTGTATTACAGCAATTTTTTTCAATCGTTTTTCATTAGAAACTTCACTCTTATTTACTTTTGTTTTCTTTCATACTTATAGTACTTAAGTTATAAGTCACGAAAATTTTAACGGATTTTCCTTTTTATCAGTGTCGGGTCAGGTAGCAGTTGCCGTGGGGTTTTTGACCCGATATGTGGAACACTGAATGGTTAAAACGGTGGTGTTGCTGATATCCAGATAGCTTATGGCCTGTTTGAACAAATTAAACCAGTGAAATGTTAAAAAGTACACAACTTTGAAGAGACAAAAAAATATGCCAGGAAAATAAGAAAAAAGGTGTAAAATTTCCGCACTTTTTGTGAAAAAATTCCGCACTATTTCCCTTTTTTTCCGCACTCTACCAGATGCCCTGTAAGTAAAATGTGGCACGATCGAAATGTTAAAGTTATTCGAACGTTGCATGGCTCAGTCAGAATGGGAAAAAAGGCATTTAAACTTATATGATTGCGATATTTTGACCAAACATATAAACGCGAGGTCTAGCACTAACCTACACAGCGGGTTTTTAAACAGCAGCTGAGCTCAACTACAAGCAAACAGCTTTCTGCGAAATGAAATCAAGGCATCCTGGATGAAATATTTAAGGACATGGAATAGCTATGGCAGGTATATAATCAGTATAACAACGAAAAACCTTACCTTTCGTGTCAAAGCACAAACAACAACATCCAACCAACTGAGCAATGGCGTATAAAGTCGAACCTTTTAACTCGCACACGAAACGGAGGTCGAGTCCAAACGATACCGGAACGCTTCTAGTGCCCACTCTATAACCCACCGTCCCTTGTCTATGCCATTTAATCAACAAGAATTTTTTCTTTTTCATTTTTTTCACTCGTGGTCATTTTTGTCACTCGTGGTCATCCGTGGTCCATTCGTGGTCATCCGTGGTCACTCGTGGTCATTCGTGGTCACTCGTGGTCATTCGTGGTCACTGGTATGTAGTTTTAGACAAGATCGCGTAAGTCGAAGACTTAATTGATTTTAGGCTTTAAAAGCGGACTTTGAAATTCTCATGCAACACTTTCTCAACCAATCGATTGTAATTTTTACGCAGATCTAACTAATTTTTAACTTTGTCAATGTATCGAGTAAAATTATGATGTTTCAGTAGAAATGTCTTTGTCCAGTGGCAATAATTTACCTGCATTGTTGAGCCGTTAGCAACTTCTGCGCAAGAAATGGACGCAACCACCTCCTGTTGCCCCGAGGTGGAGGTATCTCTCATTGTCTTCAAAACAGAATTAAATACAGTTTCAATAAATGAGTTTAATTTTGGTGTTTTTTTCTCGACTTTTCTTTTATCATTTAATTGTAAATTTATCATTTATCAAACTTGCTGTAAAGAGCGTTCGGAGAATATATCACCTAAACACGAAAGTACACAAAGTGTTACTTACCAAACAACGATTTCTTTTTGAAACGTGTGCCTCCACAGTTTTCTCGGATTTTTCACCAGATGGTTGGAATCGATCCTTGTTTCAACTTTCTAATCCCTTGCAGGTAAAATGACCTCTCGAAGCAATCCTGTGAAAAATGGTCTGAACAAATCACGAAGCGGCGTTCGGGGTTAAATTGCGCACGATGCGTGCTAACAAAAGCTTTCCATTTCAACCGAAGACTTCTGTCGATAGGCAATTTATAAAGGGAAACTCCTGCCTTAATACCCGACGTATTGCTAAACCCTTGTACAACACCACGGTTTAAACCATACCAAAAACCTTCTAAATATAAATTTTAAAATCCCTCTCTATAACTGTGTACATGACACTAGATTGATTTTGTCTAAAACTACATACGAATGACCAAGAATGACCACGAATAACCACGAGTGACCACGGATGACCACAAGTGACAAACATGACCACGAATGAAAACAAAATCGTTAAAATGAAAAAAAGTGAAAGAATGGACTCCATGTCGTTATTTTGTGCGAGCTTCCGGCGTGAACTATCCCAAAAGCCTTTGCAAGACGACCGTACTCTGGGAACGGACCTCTGGCAAACAAACGTTTTGGGAGTTGTCTAAGTGGCAAGGGTGTGCAACTTCTTGGTCATCTGGTGTGACGTCATCGAAACGTCTACAAAACATTAAAACAATAATATCTCTGGAAAAAGAAGTCAGGGGTTAGCTAGGAGCCTAGGTAACTAAAACAATACCATATATGCGTACCAATAATTTACGGTGTTCAACTTACCAATAGAGAAAAATATCGCCCTGGGAACCCCTGCAGTTACCGCATACATAAAATTGTCCGGTTACGTTGCCATCGTGGTTGGTCCTTGTGGTATAGTGGTTAACATGTCGGACTAGTAAACGTTCGAGGAGCAATTGCAGAATACCTGTCCACTACCCGTCCGCTATTGTTCTAGATTTAACTGTGCATACATTTCTTAAGAACGAGGAATGCGCAGAATAAATTACAGAGAATGGCCGGGTATTCTGCAATTTAGCTAACGTTCGATTCCCGCCGAGGGCTATATATGATATTTTTCTCTGATTTCTTTCTATAATTCAAAAATTGTTTGCTTCCTCTAAAATTTTGCTTTTCTGCTGCAGAAAGAGCTTATATGAAGGAAATTCAAATTGGAGAAAACAATGTTTCTCTACAGATCCTTGACACAGCAGGAAATGTAAGTAAAATAAATAAATGATTAAATATTTAACGTTTAGAAATAGAGGAACCGTAGTCAGGATAATCATATTAGAAATATAAAAACGTTCACTGACTATTTACAAGTAAAAATGTTCTAAGCTTTCGGCTGTCAGGCTATAGCCTTCAATGGATAAAAATGGAAAAAATGACGGCTACATTAAATACAAAAATGCATGGGTGAGACTATAAAAAGAATATAATACAATGGGAGAATAAAATATGTAAATAAGTAAAATAAACTAATTGTTCTGCTACAAAAGAATCGAGTGTAGATAAAGAAGCGGCCTAAAATTGTCTGCATGACTTGCATGTCGAAGCAATGAAAAAAATAGGCGTTTGTTTAGCGCATGTGGCTATTGCAATTAGAAATTATGCAAATAAATGTGAAAATTTAATACAAATCAAACTGAACCATATTTGAACCAAATTTTTCACCATTCTATTCGATTTTTTGTGAAACAAAGCTACTGTAGATTGTTATACTCTATAGACATGTTTATATCCGTGAACAAAAAGTCCAAATAATGGGAAATGACTAATTTTTATTTTTGTTTTATCTAACTCTACGTAAACATGAGGAACTAAAAATAAAATGACGCATCAGCTCCAAAATGTGAATTGCGTTCAAGACACGCATGACAGAAGCCATACTTTAAGGGAAAGTTTTCTCTTGTACTTTTATTGCTAACGAGCAAGCCGAGACAAGGGGCGAGGCTGCCGAGTCGGCATCTCATAGAGCTGTGTGTACTCAGATTTACAGGGATTTTAGCATAACTTTTAATTTGATAACAATAGCGATTCTTTAAGACCCCAGTCATAGACGCCTGGCAGTCAACGATTTGACAATTTATTTCGAGTCAAATTAATGAATCAGTTAGCTTTAGATATTTTAGTAAAAAGAACAAACACAAAACAACGGTTTATTATGAAAATTGGATGCTGTACTTGAAACGTTAGCGATTTCGGTACCCATCAACGAATACACAGAACTGCTTTTTTATTACGAATGTCAACGATTCGATAATTTGTTTCGAGTCCAATTGATGAAATAGTTAGTTTTAGATATTTTAGTAAAAAGAAAAAACACAAAACAACGGTTTATTATGAAAATTGGATGGGGTACGTGAATCGCTAGCGATTTCGGTGCCCCAGCAAATAATGCACAGAACTGCTTTTTTATTACGAATGTCAACGATTTGATAATTTGTTTCGAGTCAAATTAATGAAACAGTTAGTTTTAAATATTTTAGTAAA
>JAOBRB020185892.1:0-12436 GCA_027575285.2 Zoanthus pulchellus
AATGATGGAGTGAATGATGAAGTGAGTAACGGAGTGAATGATGGAGTGAATGATGAAGTGAGTAACGGAGTGAATGATGGAGTGAATGACAGAGTGAGTAACGGAGTGAATTAATGATGAAGTGAATGACGGAGTGAGCGACAAAGGTGTACAGTACAAAACGTCAGTTCCAAAATTTATTTTATAATGCGTATTTGTAGAAACGATGCAGCATTCCATTTATTGTTGTTGATAGAAAATGCTTTTATTCAGTATATATATATATATATGGCCGTATTATCTTGACAAATAATTTTTCCCGGCCAGGTTTCTTGGCTAGCTGTTTTGCTGGCTGGAAGGCCGCCTTTAGAAAATATATTTTGGAACTGAAGTTTTCTACTGTAGACCTTTGTCGCTCACTCCGTAACTCAATTCATCATTCACTCCGTTACTCACTAGCATTATTCACTTCATCACTCACTTTATCATTCACTTCATCATTGACAAAGTGAATGATGAAGTGAATGATGAAGTGAATAACAGAGTAAATGATGGGGTAAATGATGGAGTGAATGATGGAGTGAATGATGCCGATGGAGTAAATGAAGGATTGAATGATGGAGTAAGTGAGGAAGTAAATGATGGGGTTATTCACTCCATCATTCATTTCGTCATTCACTCCATCATTCACTCCGTCATTCACTACGTTTCAGGTTGTAGTCCTACTTTGGCATTCACCCCAATGAAGGACTCAGTCCGAACAGTCAGTTCCAAAATCTTGTTCCTACCATGTAAAACTTATAAATTAAATTTTAAATTGCATTTTTATTAAATCTGCAAAAGTTGAAAATATTATTGATTCCGAACATGCAGTGTTTCGGAATTTTGCGAACGTGCTCTGCCTCTGTTGGGTTTTGAGACTTTCCCTACATGGCTTTAAGTTTTGACGATATGGACTTATGCACGACTCATGACATAATGGCTACCGTCTTTCGACGCAGTTAGTCATGAAAATGAATCGATTTATAGAATCCTGTTTAGTTTACGCCAAGCTTCAAAGCTCCTTGAAGAATGGAGAATAACGGAAAAGAAAGCAGCGTTAGGCACCAAGATGATTGGTCTGATAGATATCAAAGTTTCTTATATGTGCCAACATTTGTCTAGTTAGCTTTTATTGGCTACTTTGTGTGAAAAGATCACGTCATCCCTGAGTTGCTAAAAAGAATGACGTTACACTGTTGTTCGATTTTGATCCGTAATCTGGGCCCTATGAGTTTTTTGAGTTAGAAAATTGTTAAAATACTCAAGAAATCGAAAAGGTGACCCAGTGTCGTTCCGGTTAAAGGATGAATAGCTTATTGGTTTACGGTCTTTGTCTGTGGACCTTTTGTTCACTGAACACAGTAAGCACTCGTCCACACAAGCCACACCACTTTAAAGGAATGGTGAAAAGATGGGATCTACTGGCAGAATACGACCGTAAGTTTTACAACACCGATTATATTTTTTTCTTTACAAATAGAAACATTTTTAATAATGAAGAAATACCAAAAATATTATGTCTTAAGTGTCCGATTTCGTGACTTTGGCATCAAATTTTTCTTTCTTGCACCAGCGACAACCAGCAAACATAAAAATACAAGCTCCCGCTTTTGATATCCATGTTGCTGAGTAGATCCGATTTGTTTTTTAATTTAGCGCACACAGAATACTCCATAAAGTGTTTTGCTGGGATGATAACATTTCTAAGTGTGTGATGATCAGTAGCGTGAATAGCGATTTGTTAAATACAAGAGACAAGAAAAAGGTTGCTGTTCTCCTTTACCTGTTAGTTTGTGTGTAAATCTACCAGTCCGTGCTGCTCTGTTAACACAAGCAACAACTGAAAACAATTGTTTTCGTTAATTGATCTTCGCTGCCGTGTCGATGGCTAAAAATTTTAAACAAAAAATAACTCTCTGGTGATATTTTTTCAGTACTCGCAAATCGCAAACCATAATCCAAGAAAAAATATATAAAGTACTTTCTTAAAAAAAGAACTTCTCCTCAAAAGGAAAAGCCGATATACCTTTGTTCTTTTCAGTGTATATATATATAAGCATCAAAACCTTAAAACTTGTAAAAGCTTAAAATCAAAGACGAAAAAATCCTTGTTTCATTTTATTTGTATAAGAAAGAATCAACCCTGACAACTTTACGTTGACAGGCGCCATTTCTCTAGTTTGCTTCTCAATAAAAATCAAACTTGGGCCTCTAGCTGGTCTAGATCTTGGGCCTCTAGCTGGTCTAGATCTTAAGCCTCTATCTGGTTTAGATCTTGGGCCTCTAGCTGGTCTAGATATCGATCTTACTCATAACCCGACTGCATAATGAAATTTATAGTCACACTTGTGCTTTTGTTATGTTTCCACATGCATGCAAACTAGTCCTAAGTCCTCGAACACATAATATAAAATGCAGCTAGTAGCTTTATATCAACTTGAATAAACATACCAACAAATGTGTTGTGATTGAGGAAAAAAGTTTAAAGTGTGAACAACCCTTAACTGAGAACAATGGAAATATCTAGTAGCAAGCAGTATCTTGAACCTGCGCAAAGCAAACAAATCAATATACCAATTACGAAGGAAGGGGTTGCCTATGCCATTCTTCCTAGCCAGAGGTTCATGTTTAATCGCTCAATGGCTCAGATCTTGGCATGAGAGTAAAATTTTCAGAGGGAGGAAAACCGCATTACCCAGAAAAAAATCCTCGGAGTCACATTGAGATCGATAGCAGAGCCCATTCGGCAATGCCCTGAGTGGAGCTGCTGCGTTGCATGCACATTATTTGATTGTTATCACATGTAATCATTTTCTACAGAGCTTAGACACGAGGTCAGATGGTGGAAATTTTAAAACACTAAAGCAATCCATATGCTATTAGCCTTCTCATCAGTTGTCAGGGTCGTCACGCAACGCTTAGCTTGAGACTGAGCGTTGCGTCGTGATTCTAAAAATGCACGGCTGCTCAGAAGACTGGCTTGTTTTGAACATTTATGCCGTCCGTCATCAGCTTTTGATAACCAGGCTACCCATTTTGAGCGTGACTAAACAGTGTTAATTGAATTGTTAATCGCAATTTTTAAACTTAAGATGTCTTGTCATCTATGAATTCACGGTTCGAATAACCGAAGAAAAATTCAGCACCAATTATGTTTTTTGATAAGAAGCTTGAAATTTAATTTTTGGCCGAGCAGCAGAGACTGGTACCTGTTATGTAGCAGGGTAATGCACAACCTCGTACCCAGGGTCATTTCACTGACGTACGAGGGAACGAGGTTGGGTAATGCATCCTTTGTAACAAATAAAGTACTTAAAACTGGATTTCTGTGTTTTTCGCACTGTTTCAAATCGTAAAGGAAAAAATTTTGAGTCGACAATGTTTAGCATTCAACCGGAAGCTGCACAAGTACCTTTTCCTACATCATTAATTACACCAAAACTTTATTATATAGAATTAATACTCGGTCAAAAACGAAGATGTCTTAAAACTGTCGCATTTGAACGTTTCAAAACTCAAAAAAAGGTAAAGGAATTGCGAAAAACTGTTGAAAATTAGTACTGCAAAAGGGTTCAACTTTTTATCTAAATGATAAAAAGTAAAGGCGCTGACACACAATGCAACATTGCATGCAACATTTCATAAAACAAATTTGTTTCAGCGTGTGTTCACCAATGAGTTTTGTTGCATGCAACATTGTACGCTACAAAATTGAAGTTGAATCGCGCTCTATTCTTGTAACATTGTGCGCAAAAAGTCTTTTTTTCAAAGGTATTCTTATTGGAAGCCGTTTTGATTGTTGTAAAATGTGTGGGTTATACGCTATAATATCACGAAAAATCGGTTGCGTGATTTTGTTGCACCGTGTGTCCGCCTCCATAAAACTTGTTGCGCGCAATGTTGCATGAAATGTTGCACCGTGTGTCCGTACCTTAAGCGATTTAGGGACTTTGAACTGCTCTGCAAAAAAAAGAACGCGAAAAGATGTCGAGAGTGGATGGCCTTTGGGTAATTTCCTGACATGCAAAAGAACTGGTTGTTAACGAAACCCAGAAGAAAAGACGCTGCTAAAGGAGTTTTATGCGAGAAAACTATTGACCCTTAGGAGCAGCTTCTAGCCAGAGAAAGTAAAAGACTGGGCCAGTGGATCAAGTTACGTCAGAACATCGACATCAGTGTATTTTCTTAAGAAAGCCACCTACTATCGCTGCTCTTTTGGTACAGCTGAAATTGAGAGTGGCTTTTTAGAATAGTTTCTGTATGGCCGCCGGTAGAGAAAAACAATTGGCTCAGCCAGAGAAGAGATTATTTCCATATGTGCTATTGAAAGGGCTTGGCCTACTAAAACAATCAAGGAAACAAAGTATAAAGCATTTGCTCATTTTACAAACTCTCTCTTCAAAAACATCACTATTATCTCGAAACGCGATGGAATTAAAAAACCACTGTTTTAAACTTTTGCGTTTCTGGAGTCTTAATTAACCTTGATTAAGCTATGACGGAAAGAAGATTTTATCATTCAGCGCCATAACAAATGTAACTATTTCAAAATAGAATCCATACCACAGGAAATAACCGGGGAAAATTTATGCAGGAAGCTAACAGAGAAAATTTGTGCAGGAAAGCTAACAGAGTTAGCTAACAGTGTTAGCTTCAGCTGTTAAAGGAACTCGTGGTTTAGGGACAGACAAAGATGTACGTTTTATGAAATGGCTATTCAGATACAGATTATTTTAAAATTAATTAATTAATATATAAATAAATAAATATATGAAAAAATATTTAAATAGAGAAATGAATGAATAAAATAAATAAATTTATTTATTTGTTTATTTCTTAATAAATAAATACAATATTTTACGAGGTGTCGTCATCACCAATGGTGATTTTCATCATTTGTGCACAAAAACTTCGAATTCATGACTCGACCTCAATACTGTCATTCTAAAAATGAATACCAATAACTAATTAACTTAATTATAACTAAGTAAATTTAACTATCATATCCCAAAGGGAAAATAATGTTAAAACAATAACTGAATTAGCTTAACTACTGTCCACTAATTATCCTATAAACATAAAATCATAATTTATCCTAAAATCATTTACAATATAGCTACGATAGAACGCACGCTCTGATTAGTTCAAATCTATGCTTTATTACCCCGATAAACTTACTATAAGGTTTTCGCTTGCTTTGCTATATCATATATAAAAGCACACTCTAGTGTCTCTTCCAGAATCAAGCGTGCTCTATTTCACCAATAAAGTCATAAAACGTTTTGCTCTAATGCTTAAATAAAATGTAACATCCAAAATATCCCAAATCCAATAATTGCAACTGAATTAGTTTTACTTTTGTCAACTAAATATCCAAAAACATAAAATATAACATCGGTGAGAAGTATTGATTACATTAGTTACATATTCTTCGTAAATGTAACTTCTAAAAGCGAAAACCACACGAGTAACAATGTAAGTAACTAGAGCAACCGCGTACAGCGTCCTTAATTGTTAGGACTTATCGGCACGGTATAGCTTATTAGCCACAAGCAATGAAGCTAGAAGGGCTAGTTCAGAGAACTTCTTTAAGGCTATCTCCCACCGCATGCATGTGGGAGCATAGTTGGTGTATGCCAAAACATACCACAAGCAATGCGTGCAGAGAGAAGATCCAAAGAACGGACCTAGGTGGCTCAAAACACTAATCTAAAATATTTAAATGCAAAAACCACCCAAACTTTACTATGCGTGTAGGTTTTGACCAAACCGTGGAGTAGAGTTCGGGTGGTTTTTGCTTTTAAAAGTTTTACTTCGTAAATATATTTGCGGGCTCAAGAAGAGCACGCATCACTAATCTTTGAGTTTAATCAAAATTTCTCGGCAAAGTTCTTCTTCCATTTACCCATAGTTCCCTGAGCGCAAGTCAAAACATGCTATTCACGTGATCACTAGGTATCGCTGTAAATAGCACAGTAGTGCAAAAACTTCCCGGAACGTGTGAAGTGATTTCATCTTAGAAAGACACCGAAAAATGAAGAAATTATAAAGATGAAAAGAAGCGCGTCACTGCGGCCACAGAGTCAGTAGGCGGTAGCACAAATATCTTTTAAATCCGTAGAGTTTTCTCACAAACTCGGTATGGCTGAAGAGAGTGCGAGATTCAGCATAGATTAACTGAGCTACTAAGAACCTTTTAGTAAACTCCCGGTACTTTAGAAGGACACCGAAAAATGAAGAAACTATGAAAATGAAAGGTAGTACGGAAGTACGGCCACAGAGTCAGTCGGCGGTAGCGCAAATACCTATTAAGTCCGAAGAGTTTTCTCAGAAACTCGGTATGGCTGAAGAGAGCGCGAGATTCAACATGGATTAACCGAGTAATAAAAACCTTGATCAAAGAAGACAACGACGCAGTTTTCCCTTTCGTAAATCGTTGCTGCCATTTTAGAAAGCGATGCCATCGGCTATTACTGACGTCATCGACTGCTTCTTGAGACAGCGTCGATTGTTTCAAATGGCATCGACTGTTTCGTGAAACGGCGTTGACTGTATCTTGCGACAGCACTCGACTGTCTCAAGATAGCATCCACAGTTTCTTGAGATGGTATGTAAAGTTTCAAATGGCATGTACTGTTTCTTGAGAAGGCGTCAACTGTCTCAAATGACGTCGACTCTTTCTTGAGACAGCATCGACAGTTTCATATGGCATCGATTGTTTTTTTGAGATGGCATGTAAAGTTTCAAATGGCATGGACTGTTTCTTGAGACGGTGTCAACTTTCTCAAATGGCATCCACTGTTTTTTTAGACAGCATCGACAGTTTTATATGGCATCGACTGTTTCTTGAGATGGCATGTACAGTTTCAAATGGCATGGACAGTTTCTTGAGACAGCGTTGACTGTCTCAAATGGCATCCTCTCTTTCTTGAGACGGCATCGACAGTTTCATATGGCATAGACTGTTTCTTGAGATGGCATGTACAGTTTCAAATGGCATCCACTGTTTCTTGAGACGGCATTGACTGTCTCAAATGGCATCCTCTCTTTCTTGAGACGGCATCGACAGTTTCATATGGCATGGACAGTTTCGTGAGACATCGTTGACTGTCTCAAATGGCAAAAGTGGGTTACACGCGCATAGGAGTAAAAACAAAGAGTATCCATAGATAAATGATTTTTTTGAGCCGTCGTCGTTCGCCGTCATCGTTACTTATAGCTCCGATAATTTAGAAATAACAATTGCGACCACAGTCTTAGGCATTGCCGAGTGTTTAGTTCTCCTTTCCTATTTCAGGATTGGCATTGCTCTGCTGAAAAGGTTAATATCATTAAGACGGACTATGAACATTCATGAAAATGTCTTAGTTAGAGAAAATAACAGTTATAAATCGAATGAATTGATCAGTAGAACATTTGACTTTTTAGTTTTAGATTGTAGACGATAAACAGGGTAAGAAGCGATTTACATTAACAAAATACAACAGAAATTTAAAACCTCCCTTCCGAGACAGGTGTCTATATTTTGCTGTTGTTGTAAATACCTTCCGAGGAAATGTTGTATTAAAGTTTTATTAAAATAAATTACGTCATAGATGGAAATGTAGAAAAACCGATCGGCTCAGTCTCTTTATACAAAATATCTATAACGGCCATAAATTTCAGCCTTTTAAAACAAATATTGTATAAGACAAAAGATTATATAATGAATTTCTTACGTGTGTTGGTGCCTGTTGTAATGTGCGTTCTTCTGTTCATTGTGGCCGAGAGCAAAAGTGGAAAAGTTGCGAACAAGAAAAATATAAAACCTCAAGACAAGGGCAAAAAGTTAGAATTGAGAAATCACGAGTCAAGCCATACACATAAGGAGGATTCTCTTTCTAGAAGTGGAAATATCGCCAAAATGACCAAAGAAAGTATCGATGCGAAAAAGAATGCGAGTACTAGCGAGAGAAACGGCGGCCACAAGCCTAAGGCAGAACATAAATCCCTAGACAATGGCACTGGCGGAAAACAAACGGGTCAAAGCAAAACAAAAGAGCGAGATGACGTGCCGGGCAAAACTCGTTCCGTCTCCAGTGGGAAAAAGCCAGGGAAATCTAAAGATAAACTTAGAAATAACAAAGAAAACCTTAAAAATAGAAATGATAAAGATAAAGATAAGGTGAAGAATCATAAAAACAATGACAGTCAGCACAAGAAGGTGAATGGCAAGAAAAACAAATCAAAGTCGGATGAAAAACCTGCTAATAAAACGGTCAGTCCGGATAAAAGTAAGTAAATTGGCTACGAATAACAGATATGAAGATGGCCTCTAGAAAATTTGTTATCAAACAAGATATCGTTACATATATACCATTCGTTTATTGGAACACAAGGTTTGATATCTGATAATATCAGAACAGGTACCATGTATAAAAGTGTTAAGAACGTTTACAGATAAAAAAAATTGGAAATCTGTGCAACATTTAGGAAACTGTGTGGCAATCAAGAAAAAAATAAGTCATAATTACTATTTTATATTATGGATGTTTTTAAAATGAAATGCTATGTAAGAGATAAATGCAAAAGATCCAGGTGTTTCAAATTAACTTTTGTTTAAAACTAAAAGAATTTTTGTATTTTCCGGGGGAATTATTGTCCAAATTAGAAAATGTGGCTAAAAACCAACGGGAACGCTAGCTGCGCAAGCTGCACATCGATCGAGATTTGTTGATCTCAATCTGACGCTGAAGGAGGTTTTCTCCGGGTACTCTAGTATTCCTCCCTCAGCAAATTCTACTTTCACGCCATGATCTGAGCCGTCGATCAAAATTGACGTGAAATGAAATATCTATTATTCCAGGGGCGGATACAGGGGGGTGAATTGGGTGGATTTTCACCCCCCTTTTTTTTCAATTTTCATTCTTTGTACTTGCCACCCTTCATCTCCTAGAGTCACTGGTAAATTCTTTGTATTATTCACCCCCCCTTCTAGAATTTCTGGATCCGCCACTGATTATTCATTTATTTATAATATGATTCAATCACATGAGAACTGGAAGTTTAATATTCCAAACTAATAAAACTTGTATCTATGATTTGTTATCATGATCTCTGTTTGTGAAAATCTGTTCAAATCGCGCTGTATCTAACTCTGCCTTCAACTTCAGTAGAATTCCAGGTATGCAGGTATTTTGTTTGGATATTCTCCTTGTCACCAAGTGTCGTGTCTCGACCGACTAAAAATATAACACTCTACTATTAAGACTAGCAGTAATCATAGATTAGTGAAGTGCGTTCGATAGTTTAAAGGTTGGATAGGATGGCGATTTTTCTAGCACTGTGGTAGAGGGATTAAACTTAGTTCTGTGTAAAAACAGTTAACACAAACAAGAAGTCAAATAATAAACTGTTGTGTAATTTTTCATGGGAAGTTTATATAACGTATTGGCTGAAACGACCCACACTCAGACCCGTTCGGAAAAATTCAAGATGGCGTCAATTTGGATCAACCACAAAATCGAGATTTTTTCCGCCTGCGCAAGATTATGATTGTGCATGTTCTCCTAACGTCAAACGCAAATAACTCTATGCGGTATGCGTCTTCTTTCAATCTCGATCTTTAATCAACTGAATATAAAATGATCTTATCAAAAAAGTAAAGCCCCAAGTACCGGCTATTAAATTTCGGAATATACGTTAATTATATACCGTTAGGCCAAACTAAATTCATTTGTTGGGCAAAATAATTTGGGTCGAAAAAGAATGGAATCAAAAAAATGTAATTTACATTATTCATAACTCAGAGAAGACTGAAAATTCAACGTAAATAATCTGTTACTAAAACATAATGCGGGCAGAAATAGAGGAAGTATTATTTATATCTAAGGATGTCATAAAATACCCTTTGTGAAAATCTTTACTTGACTTTAGTATTTTAAAGCCCCCAAACGCAAAAGACACACATCTTTCAATAGTTTCGTCATTTCCTGTTTTAAAAATCGTTGTTTTGTTGTTGTCATTTTGTAAACCCCATTTAAAGTTACTGTACATAGCTATTAAAAATAAATAATTTACGCAATCTCTACTAGTCAGAGCGCTGCTAAAAATAATAATAGTGACTGTACGAGCATCTGTAGAGCCGAAATCACGAATCACTATTTTTGGGTTGCAATCATTCCCAAGAGACACAAAAGACAATAGACATAGCGGCCATGTTGGAGTCCAAAACAAAAGAAATAATCAAAATTCTTTTGTGAAGTGTCATCCAACATGGTCGCCATGACGTCAGGTGCACCCCAGCAATACGAGTCAAACAAGCTCTTATCAAGTGGTCAAAAGAAATTTTAAAAACTTTTCAACCATATTAATTGGAAGACGAAAAGAAGTCTCTCTTCTTTGCACATCTCCATTTTTAGATAGACGGGGGTAAGCAGAGATTAAAAAGTGAGGAAGTATTTTAGTACTTCCTCTCTTATTTCTTTCGAAAGAAATTGAAAATAAGGTTTTTTTAAAAGAACAATAATACTAGTAACCGCAACCGCCAAAAAAGTTTGTTTTAACACTGATAACATAAAAATCTATTTCCAAGACATCAAAAATCTTTTCACAAAGCATTATTCAGTAGCTGCGTCTTTTCCTGTTTGTTTCCGTGTTTTTTGACGTCCAGAGAAAACGGCACCATCTTGTCTCACAAGGTTCATATCTTCTTCGATTGTGTTGTGAGAAGAGGGACCGGAAAAAAATACCAGTGATCTCTTTTAGAGCGTCTTGTTTAATTTCAATGATTATTGGATAAAGAAATGCACTAAGAACAAAAATACACAAAATACTTTGAAAGTATATGGTCAAGTGTTAAAGAACGGATTTTTTGAGAGTAGGTGGGATTCGTGCGCCAACACATTAAATTGGTCTGGCCTCATTTAGCATTTATGAAATACACTGAAAATAATACGTAAGCCCAAAAAATAGACAAATTTATCTATATAAACACAGGTCACTATTAAATCAAGCCAGTAAATTGTGCAAAGGCCCTCGCTGTTTAATACACACACAATTCGTCATCTCAGAAATTTTATATTCAGTACAGAACCACACAATAACTTCGCTTTTGCCTTTTTTAACAGCCGACCTCCAAGGAGAGATACCTAGCAATTGCAACGATATTGTTGATCAGTACACGAATGGCAAAATCCTCATGTACGAATACAAGATTAAAATGAAGCGCTGCATGGCGAAAAAAGACGGTAAGACCAAGATATTTCAAGTTCACGAAAGGCTAGCTGCAGTCGTTCGAGTTCGCCTATTTGATGAGGGTAAAATGTTAAGGGTGATCTTTTTCCTTTACTGTATTATCTTTTCTATTTATGGGTTTTAACTTTAACAAATATAGTTATTGAAATTTCAAAACTTTTCGATCGCCATCGTGCGTGTTCGGAAAAAAGGAAAATTGCCAGACAAAAACAGTGTTTTAGCTATGGGTAAAAACTCTAAAATTACTCCGTTACCATAGCATCACATTACGTTACTTTCGCAGTACCAAGTTTGGTGCTCGTAGATTGATTAGAACAAAAGACAAAATTCTTTCGAAATTTAGATAATTCAAACTTTTAAAACCCCATAATGAGCTACGTCAATATAAAAGCTATATGGAAACAAAAACTCAATATGCATATATATTTTAAAAAAAGAAGTATAAAAACACATAAATAAAATAAAAATTGAGTCTCGAAATTTTACCCTGGAACCTCAATATTTTACCCTCGACCATCGACAAAAAAAAAACATCAAGTTGTATAAGTAATGTTATAGTTTGTTCGCAGGTATGATTAGATTTCTTTAGCAGGGAAATTAATCTCACATGGCTTAGCAATGCCGCAATCTTGGATTTCATGGTTGAGCGATAATGGGGCTTGGAGCTCGATAATTTACTTGACAACAAAATCCAAAATTGCGGCAACTCCTACAGTTCTGTAAGATTTCTGCGCCGAAAAAGCGCCTACGAGCAGGCTGGTAATGATTTGAAAACACCCAAGCATTTTCTTGTTTGTACAGTATTTGATGGTTAATCAGTTATAGATAGCAGGAGCCCATAAGTAGGAGCAAGCAACTCCCGTAACAGACTTATGTCACGGCGTTTTCACCAACTGGTTTAGTTTTAGATCGCTTTTAGCAGGAAACTTTAATTGCAGTTTCAGTCCCGGAGGAATCAGACAATTCATACAAATTAACAGTGACGTTATTCATGAAGTATAGACGCAGGTGATTGGTTTGAATTCGCAATAACTGAACTAAAAATAAGTCGGTTTGTAAAAACGCCGTGACACTAGAACATTGAAGTTGCTCGTTCGTACATCTACATCTACATTTATTAAGTCAGCAGAAACTATATACTTACAAAAGTACAGTTATCTCGCTAACTGATAAATAAAAG
>JAOBRB020186002.1:0-12434 GCA_027575285.2 Zoanthus pulchellus
TAACTAAGCTATAAATACTATATATGGCAGGTTTTGTGTTCCCTTCTCGACGACAAAATGAATGATCACAACTTCAACCGACAATAAAAGCCAGTGTTTGAACGATTGTAGATAAAATATAAGACGAACTGCACATTTGCAACATTTTAACTTAATAACAAGTCAAGGTTTTATGAGAAATAGAACGCAAACAGCGGTGACGAACATTAAAAATATAAGAATACAGTATTCAGTTGAAATTAACTTTTACTTAACGTTTCGTATGCGACTACTACAAACATCTTCAGAAGTGACGGTTAATGGTACAGAAGGAACACTAACTTATTAACTTATTATAAAATAACAAAAAGGTGACAAATTTGAAATAAAATACAAAATTAATAAAGAAGCAGCTCTTCGCTGCTGACATATTCATTTAGAGACGGTTTCAAATCCTTGATTAGCAATGTCTTTTTTATTTTACGATAGTCAGATCGCCCTCTTGCTAAGATTTTAAAGTGATCCCACTTTAAATATGAAATAATTAAAATGTTAATATTGTCATACAAGTACTTTTGAATACCATTGCCATTCATTCAGAAATAAAATGAAAACAAAGTTATTGATTTTATATCCATTTTATCTGATAAACTGCTGCTTAATGGATAACTTACAGTTACACTGCACACGGCACAAATTTTGCGACCTTCAGGATAAATAATGGCCCGGTCTTTGCGACAAAATTGCAACACCTTTTCCGACGACGTATTTTCCCGTTCATTGCATGTCATGGATCGGAATATTATGGAGGAACTGCGTATTTTGTTCTCTTTCTTATGTTTACCGAAACGTTAGAGGACATTTAAAAACCCTGTTTGATCAACAAAACAGAATTCAAATGCAATTGGTAATGTAACGGTACCTAATCATCTATGACATTGGAAGAAAAAATTAAAATGTCCTGCTGTCATTTCACCCCCTAAATCCTAATATTTCTTTTTTGCTTCGGCAACTTGACGCACATCTTGAGGACAATATTGCAGTAAAGCACTTTCAAAACCAAATCCTTGTCTCACACGTTTTATCAGTAGAATTTCAACTATACACAGCCAGTCAACTTTTACGGAATCATAAATCTATTTGAAAATTCACTTACGGAGATCGGGAGCTATCGTGTATGGCACCCGGCCATTTTCCCAAAGTTTGATTTTGTCTCTGACAACTGATCGCCTTTTTCTTTTACCGCTTGTTTCTGTAATAAGCTCCTTAAGGTTTTGTGTGACCACAATATCGCCTTCGGTCAAAACTGCAAAGGAGAAAGAAAATCAATATCCTATTAGTCAGGATTCGCAATAATCAGTACTATAGTATGAAAAAAATGTTTTAACAACTTTCGTGATCAAGTCTTGAGAGTTATCAATGACAAATCATTGAAATATGATGGCGCCAAATTATATTTCTATCAACTTGCTAATTCCGATTGCTTTAGAAAAGGAAAGAAAATAACAAAAAATGTTAAAATGATGAAAAAGATTTAAAAATGATTTTTATAACTCTACTATAAACCCGAGTTTATTGTAAACTGATTATACTGTTTGTGCAGCAATATTATAAAACAGATACTTGTAAGAAAATCATTGGCCTCCATTTTTGCTGACATTTTTAAATGACATTTTGAATTGCTCTAAAATGAGTGACTTTTGAATGAAAAGTTACTGGAAGGTTCATTGGACTGAGTTTCTAATTTTTAAAGACAGTAACAGTTTGTTAGTACTATAGCTTCCACTAAAGATTAGAAAAAATGACGGCAAATGACATTTCAAAGAACATGAAGAAGGCTATAAACGTTTGTCAAGTTCAATTCGAATGGCTGATTGATTAACAAAAAGCAGCCCTTCATTTTCCCACTTGTCATCATTTGAGCCACGTGAACATAATTACGTAAATTATACCTTCAAGCAACAAGTGAAGCTGTATTGTTCTGCTTCATATATGTGCTGCTCGTTATTAATGAAAATATATAATTCGAAACGAATCGCGAACAAAATAATTAAAACAAAACAATAATAATTCCCTATGTAAAGAAAATACGAAACGTTATGATATGATGTTTTAAGGTGTGTTTATACGGCAGTGAAATGGGCAATATTGACACCGAATGACCTCATGCAAATAATTTATTCAGAAAATAGAATTTCTGTTTTATATTTCTCTGAAAGAGTTTTTACTATAATTCAAGTGACGAATTATTAGAATAAAATGCACCTCGTTGCAGTCTAGAACAGTTAGGGTCAACTTGCACGACGTTATAAAAATTTTTAAACAAAAACTGGCGTCACGTTGTGTTAATCACAATGTGAATTGTAAATACTTGTACTATTCTAGTCACAAAAGCAAATAAGGTTTCTTCGACAAATGGGGTCCTAAACCATTGAACTATACAGGAACAAAACACCAAACTTAAACTTGTCAATTGAATCTGGAAAGGGAATCACATTTTTGTTAGTTAAAATACATTTAAGCTCTCCCCTTTCCAGTGACGGGGAACACACTTCACTCAGTTCAGTTAAAAAGAACTTCAAGGTGATTTTACCAGTAACTAAGTTTTAAGTAGGGCCAAGTCTAACATCAAGATTAAAAGCAAACTATAATTTCTTAAGAACAGATATAGCTATTTAGTACAACTACCCAACGTTAATCGTCTGTCAGATTCAACAACAAACTGATCGTAATGTAACTTACAAGACTCCAGGGCGGGTTTTGGGGCAGCTAGGACCAGAATTATGTTGTTCACAAAGACGCTAAGAATAGTGGCTCCTGACAATAAATTGACCATGTTTAATGCTCTCGCAGGTTGGCTTGGATAAGAGATGAATAACGGAAGACATCCACAAGGCTTTTAAATAGGTAGGATCACTGGTGGGTTGCGTGCCAACAATAACCCAGGAAACAGTATCACAAGACAGACAAGCACTCTTCAAGCTTTGATGATTACTTCTTAATTTGCATTTCCGCTGTGTTGTGACCTCTCTGTTTAAGTCGATAAAGCGATGTCCGGTTCAACACACAATACAAAGCTAGCTGAGGCTATTGAAGGAAATAATGGCCTCAGGAAAGCCGTCCAGATCGCTCTTGATACCTTTCTTGGTAATCACAGCAAATAGAAAGAAAAAATATCAAATATAAAATGAAATTTAACATAAATTGATAAAATAAGTAGTTTCAATTACATGTTTAGATTAGAAGGCGAAAGAATCTCAAGAAAAACTTGACTCGCGAATCAGCGGCGCCAAGGCAGAGAGAAGTGAAAGGGATACGGTTTCAATTAAAAGAAAACAAAAACAAACTGAAGAAGCAAATGACTTACGATTAACTCAGTATCAGTCATCAATACAGGCGAACTTATTGTGGACTTTTTTATTTGTTTGTTGTTAAAATCAAATTGGTATTTGGCTTAAAAACTTGTACCAGCAAAACAAAAAATCTAAGTGGCAGTTACTGTAAATTTAGTGTTGAGAATATTCCCACGAGATTTAATAAAATTTAATTAAAAATTGAGCCTGTAGTTCTCCTGTGCAATCGGTTTAACTAAAGAAACTATATTTTCTCAGTTTAAAACTGGATTATTAAACCACACTGTTCAAAGTAGGAAGCGATTCATGTTTGGCCGAAAACCATTTCTTTCTTGATGATTTTCAAATGATGTAATTTATCAAAGAAACGGGAGGAGAGTTCTGGTGGCTGCTCGCTAACCACGATTGATTAATTACACAAAGTGAATGGTAATATGTAATTTGTGCTTCATAATTCATCGGTCTTTTTCAAATCGTGTTCTCTCAAAGTCTCTCAACATTTCTAGTTCTACAGCTGTTTATATACTATTATGGCAATATGAACAATTAAATTGTTCGAGAAATATCTTTTTGGAAAAAACTTACTAAACATTGAGTATGAAACCGGTATTTGTTTACACGGCACGGTTAATAGCTCTCATGTGTTGACAGCCAATCTGATTGAGTCGCTGTGAGGCACTAAACTATCAAAATGTATTTCTTAAATTGAAATCAATCTGATTCCGGGCTTCATTACAAGATATTGCAAGAAACAGTATAAAACTTATTCAAATCAAAGGACAGCTTAATTAGCAAAAGACAACATCAGTACATTAAAATGTTTTGAAGGGCTCAGTAATATGGAAAGCTTTCATCTCTGAATTTTTCTTTTGACGAAACTCATTCATTCAAAACATCATTGTAACTTTTAAAAATGTTAACGCGAACTCAGTGGGGCAGCATTTTTTAGCTGCCCAGGGTAAATTGTATTTTTAGCCCGTTTTACCAGTTTAGATATTCTAGGCGTAAACCGGGTTGGAAATTTTGACCAGGGCCTGAAATTTAGATGGACTTCATGTAACAAGGAATTATCCTTTGTCAAAGAGTGCTGGAGTCAGTTTAGCGCCCCTAAACGTGGGCTGAATGAATTACTCTATGTAAATTTTGTAATAATTGTAATTGGACTCTCAAAAGTAAAATTTCAATACTAATTTCGATAACCTTAGTTGAGCTTAGCTGCTGGGATTTACGCCCGATTACGGAGAGTGTGTGCACTACAAAACATTCACGTCTTTGTTTCTTGAGCTTTACACTGGTTGATTAGTGTATCATTAACTCCACTTTTCAGTCCAGCTCTCTCATTAACACTGACTGCTGATCAGTAGATGTCATCTATAAAGCAGCCGTATCAACACGTTTTTATATTGGGGGCTGTACGTTCTTAGTTCAGATATTCACCTTGTAATACTTGCTGTCAACACATTTCTCTAGCTGAAATTAAAAAAAAACTTTAAACGAGTTGGTCCTACTTCTATTTTATGCCATAGCTCTTTGTAAGTTGTTCTCCTGGACTAGCTTGTTCATGATTGTTAGAAAATACTGTTCAAACTATTTCCCTCAAATCCATCACTGCCAAGCTAAGTTGGAAACAAAACCATGGGTTAAAAACCTATACCTGGTTAACTCTAATCGGCTCTTGAACAGTTTAAACAATTACTAAACGCATTTTAGCAAAAACTAGTTAAGTTATAGCACTGACTTTGAAAGTTAGCATTTGTTAGATGATTTAAACCTTTGGGTCGTGGCTGTGATAAATATCGAATACTGTAGCCTTAAGTCTATATAGTTGTTGCCGAAAATCAGTTATCTAATGCAAAAAGATTTAAACCGCCGAGTTGTTGAGCTACTTTCTTGCGTCAGCTAGTTTTCACTAATCCGGCTTCACTGCCAACGTGACAATAGTTGGATAGAACATAAAGAACAAATGCTTTTTAAAGTGCAAAAGTTCCATGAGGAATCAACGCACCGACGCGTGAACGCACAACAGTACCGAGTACGTCATTGCGTTTTTTAATGCGTCATTTTATTCCGTGTCTCTAGAGTTTCGAAAACGCAAAAAAGAGCTACAATACTTACAAGTTTAAAGGTTAAAATGATATTGCGCTTGCGTTTTTTTTTTGTGTTTTGTTTTGTTTTAAATCATTTTAAAATAGCATTGTGTGCGTGAGCAAAAGAGGAAATGAGTATCTGAGTTTTTGTATTGATTGTTCTTGTGAAGATCTGTCAGCTAGTTGTTTACTGTCTAAAGCTGGAGCAGTATAATGAATCTTTTACGGCCGCGGCAGTTTGTGGTACGTGTTTAAAGGGCATGCTTGCTTGCATTCCCACAAGAACCACGGAGCAAGGGGGCGAGACTTTGGTTACCCAACAATTGTAAGTTTCTCAGCTGAGAGACTCTTCCTCTTAGTTCATACAATAGTCAGTTTATGACAAAATGGATTTTTATCATATGGAACATAAATATCTATTCTAGTTTCTTTTTGTGTTGCTATTTAAAAACTGCGTCTCATATTGTGTCTGCTTGTGACGGGTATTGGTTTTTAACGTGACTTCAGATGAGACCAAATACACAATTGATTTTCGACACCTTTTGCTTCCCTGCTTTTTACTTCCAGTATCCAATGACAGATAGGCCACTCGAAAAACTATTCTTAGATACAAAATAAGCCTGTGGAAAGGCCGAATGATATCTGTTACATATCTCTGCAATCAGATCAGTGTTATTGATTGACGCTGATGAATTCCTAATGTTGAAAACTATTACCAGCCTTTCTTTGTCATAACATATAAGGCCGCCGACATCTTGCCTGCGGCCGAATAAAATATTTTTAAGATTTCCAGCAATAATTGAAAAAGATACACTGCTGAGTAATTTACTTTAATTATTAATATCAAAAATAGAAAACAAAGACAATTTTGTGGTAATTAAAACATTTTGTTTTCTTTGCCGACTGAATATACACTGTGTTATATTTATCACAATTTATTTATTTAACTATTTATCACAATAGAAAAGTCTCTCAATACTGACTACTGATAGATGTCATCTATAAAGCAGCCGTATCAACACGTTTTTTTATTGGGGGCTGTACGTTCTTAGTTCATATATTCACCTTGTACTACTTGCTGTCAACACATTTTTCTAGCTGAAATTCAGAAAACCAATTTGATCTGCTTAAAACTTTTATTTTGTTTCATTATACTTTTGTGTTTATAGCTTATTTTTCTCCTGTCCCAGTTTATTTCAAGACCTTCACCCCTTCAGTGCTGCGGTTTGCAGTCAATTGACCTTTCGTCTTTCTATAGGAAGAAGTGTTTTCACCGAAATAAAGTCGTGTGATGTGTTTCTCTTTATATACTCGCAGCTATTCTTACCAAGAATTTGTTATTTCTGTGTATTTAGGGGAGCACAAATTCTTTTCTATTGTAGTAATTTAAAAGAGCATTTAAGTAAAGGAAAAGCGCTGTTTATGTAAACACATGGTACTTTTTGGTAGGCTAGCTATAGTTCATAAGTATAGAGTGGCGAAGTGTGACGTTATTAAAATGAAAATTTGCGAACTTGTGGGATTTGTCAAAATCATTCGAGAGATCAAGACTAAAAATGTATCCTTGAAAAAATCAAAATATTTGTGCAAATTACCAGCGAGATATTACCACAGATATGCTCCAATGACTCTATACAAACCCTTCTAAAAATGGCTTGGTTCTTAATGTTATGAACCAAGCTAATTTTACAAGGATTTGTATGGAGTCATTGGAGCATATCTGTAGTAATATCTCATCACTGATGGGTGGGAAAATGCTAAATTTTGGCATGGAGGCTTTTTCCATCTTGATCTTTTTTACTATTACAAACAAATTGGTGCTGTTTGTGACGTCATCACTTCGGGCTCTATTGTATGGTGTATTTAGACCGATTATGCCGAACCTCTTAAGATAGCAGTAGGAAACATTAATCAATCAATGGAATGCGATGAGCCTTAAAGGTTCCCAGTGGGAAAACATACATAGTTTAAACTACGGATATTGATATAAGGAATGTAGAACCTGCAACGTTCTAATTTCTTCAATACGAGAGAGTTGGATTACGACTAAGATTTCCATTTTCCCGCAGCCACTCTGGACAAGTAGATGTCCACAAGACGACGCCATTAGCTATATCAGTAATCCGACCTGCTTTACACAACAATCAAGAGTCATTGAGAATTGACGATTTTTTGCCTTTCACGTGACTTATTTTTAACCAATCAGATTCTGAAACAAATGAACTTTGAAACTTGCTGTATAATAATACATGTTATCACTCGCATTATAAATATATTTACAATTACCATTGCTTGATGTATCAGTATACATTATAAAAAATATATGGACCATTAAAATGTGTATTTACGTCTATTTCAAAAAACTTATACAACATTGCATTCTTCAAATGTATGCGACTATTGTCATGTTACCGCTGTTTTAGTGTGTCAGCGGAATAAGTGACACGCGCGAAACTGTTCATTAAGACCATCGATCAATTCATTCATGTAACATTAGCAACAGCTGTGTGAGACCATTGATTCTTTCATGTAACATTAGCAACAGCTGTGTGAGACCATCGCTGGAGTTCTGTTGTTTGCAGTGTAGAATTAAGGCTCTAATAACGTGCGCATGATCATCTAGTTTGCGTTCAAACTACACCAAGACGGTGTCGCTATGAAATTTCGCTGAACTTGGCAAAAAAAACCGTAGGCCGGCATCGAGTGATCGAAGGAAAAATCCCTCGAGTTCATTCTCTTCAGCTACCATTTTGTTTTGAAGATTAACTCCGCTGACTCATAAGACCATTGGCACAATAGTCGTATATATTTGAACAACACAGTATCGAATATATTTGCACCAGCAAATCAGACCATGATGACTATATCTTAAGCAATGGTCTTATTCATATTTTGAAATAAACAAAATGTATCTTACAAATTGGTACTTATAAAACTCTTTAGACCAAAATGCACAGTCTAAAGGTCTATATTTTTTTATAGATGTAAAAATATGAAGAAACGGTTTTTATTTCTATAAAGATAAAATGCGATGATACTTATAAATGAATGACAATATTGTACCCTTTGGCACCCCATACACATATCCCATGTGAGCGAGTACCCCCTATCCTCTTCCCTGCAGATCAATTCGGACTGGAAGTTATTACGTATCAAAAAGCCAAATTAACAAAGATTTTTAATCAGTATGTGTTTTGTCAAACCAATATTTAAACAACTGAAATGTTCAAATAAAGCATGCAATGCAATTTATATAGAGAAGGTCCAAAATGAATTAATTAATTTATCACTAGAGAAACTTCCTTTCTTTACTCAGGCTAAACACGATCTATATTTTTACGACTTTTATATTTTAAAATATTTTTCGACCTGCCGCTTGTATAAGTAACCAAACACACTTCTGTACTGGAGCCGGTTATCCGGGACACGTTTGCGGAAACTTTTCTGTAGGTGCTTGGCACGTTTGTAAATTCCTGCATTATTTGCTATCTCTCTTGAGTCAATAGCTTGTTCTACTATAGTCGTCTGGATAGATAAAAAACATATCATGCATATATATAGATTAAGCTTATTCATAAGTGCTGACTTTGTATCTTAATTTTAATGCTCGGTAATTATTAAGTGGTTTAAAAATTCCTTACTTAAAACTTTATGAACATTTTCAAGGTTATTGAAATTGATCGAGAAAGTTTCAAAAATCTACCTTAAACAAATTATTGAAAATTTGCCCGTAATCGTAAAACTGATTCCCACGAACTTTTGTTATGCTATTGTTAACGTAGTTTTCTCCCTCCAATGCCAATAGTTAAAAAACTATATCCATATGACTACGGAAAAAGAACTCTTCTTGTCCGAAACCAGCTTAAATATTATAATGGGAAGACTTAAGTTTTATTCGTGATTTTCTTAATTCCTAAGTACGAAACCTTTCATTTGAAAATGAGTTCTGCATTCAGTTCCATTTTCTTCCAAATTAGAGTTCTTTTTATAGAAATGGTTTCTAACTTATAGAATCGCTTTAAAACAGAGAAACAAGGGAACTCGGAAATGGTTCATTCGTTTATAATAAAGGTTTTCTATAAAAACATGTGAAAATGTTGAGCCTATATAACAACAATTTGGATGAAGTTTGGCTCCATGTACAAAAATTCTTTAACTATTCCATTTACCGTGTCAAAAATTGTTTGGTTCAGGGTTTGGTTTGACATATTTGTAGTGACAATTAAGGGGTGCACCATCAGAACTCCGGGGAGGGGGGTGGGCAGTTCTCAAAAAAAAATCGTGCATGGTGAAATAGATATCTGAACAGACATAACTACAATGCCGTTAAAAAAATAGCAAAACAGCAACTGTTCATCAGCAGGATACCCAAATTGTGTGCAACTCTACAAATGGTTTCGGCTCCATTAAAAAAAAAATTCATGCAAACGTGGAACCACGAAAAAAAAATCATGTAATCTGAAGTTGGGTCATATACATCATTTATTGATGTGACATTGACGATACAACTTGTTATTTTTTAGTGGGCCTTATACAATTATTATGTATCTTTTTTTAGTAAAATATCACCTAAAATGCAGGAAATGCAATCTAAAATATGTCATATTTACCAAAATTTTCTTTGACTTAGTCTTTCAACTCTCTATCTACCAAAGCTTAACATGCCTTAATGTCATCGACATCCATATGATTCTGTCATTCAATGATTCATATACCAAATTAGTGTCTTTGTACTATGTGGGAATAAAAAAAGTACTATGTGGGAATAAAAAAAAATCGTACAAACCTAGCAGTGGTAAAAAAAAATCTTGCAGCCCCAAAGTCACCCAAAAAAAATCGTGCATAAAAAAGCTGCCCACCCCCTCCCCGGAGTTCTGATGGTGCACCCCTAAACAGATGGCTTTCAGTTAATTTAACTATTGTTATTTACCGGGCTTCCTGTGCGTAGTGTCCACGGAATGTCAGCGGACTTGTTTTGTTAGGTTGCCATGTTGTGGTTGAAATGTATAGTTCCAGTGCAATCTTAGTGGCAATCTCAAGTCTAATCTTCATTACAATCTTAAATCATAAAAATGTTTTTGTAATAAATATGAGCGAGAATAAAGGCTGTTTTGAGGCTTTACTCGGAAAAAAAAACTCTTACTAACAAAGCATGGCGACTAGAAACTGAACATTAACCGCTGTCCTAGTGTGGGCTCAAATCTCTTTTATAAAGTTAACCGCAGGCCAAAATAGCAATGTTAAACAAATGTTTTAAGCAAATCAGTACAGTTTTCGTATTTGGTGTAATTTTAGTCCTTTCAGCCTTTTTCCTTCTAAGCCGAATCTCGAAAGGTTAGAAATGGGCTGAACGCCTTCTTATAAGAACTCAGTAGTAATTTCTGCTCATTTTTCTTGATTTTCTGACTCTTTCAGCCCCAATTGTTTTTAAAAATTTTTCTTATTTCTCTGAGCGGTTTTAAAAAATGAAAAATATCGAAACAAAAAGACAAGGCATTAAAACACAGTGCTGATTGTCTGAGGAATTTTTAGTATACATTAATAGATGTATCATTTGACACAATAGCAGATATACTGTGTGTAACAATGTACTTAGAACTGTGTTTAACTGTGCACATATTGCAAACGTTCAGTAAAGTTTCAACTAGAAGCCATTTTACTTCTTTTCAACATTAGCTTGCGCTTGTTTTTAAAGTCAGGTTGTTAATTCTCGACCAATCCGAGCCTCGTACTTCTCATAAACTTGTTCTTTATATAAAAAGCATGTATGTTGTAATGCAAGAAAGGACAGGCTGACAATTTGAAGAATTACATGATATTGGAAGAACATAACTTTAAGTTCTAAAAATGTTAGGTCACTTTTTTTTTTGCACACAAAAACAGCTAAAACGAAAATTGAAGTTATGTATCGAGAAGCAAATTATTGAATGATGGTCTTGGAAGAGAAGTGGCCGCAGAAAAGCAGTTACTTGCTTATTTTTTAAATTTAGCTCGTGTCGTGAAGAGGTATCGGGATAACCGCGGAATCAGGATGTTAAGCGTTAACAATAAGAATTGTAAAAAAAATTATAATCAATATCGGATCGTCTCAAGCACGGCAGGTGCATTTATGCATTCGTTAAATGCTCTTATTCGGCTTCCAATGTAAGAAACTCATTATGTCACTGTACACGACTTCGGCAAACAAGCATCTGGTTAATCACGCATACAGTATATTAATCATGATCAATGAACAAGGTATAACAGCGTCCTGACACAGAATCTTATTTACTTCACGAGCTTACCACAGGATAACTTTGATTCTCAATAACTTTTATAACTTCCTGTATTGTCAATCATGCTTAATTAACCGTACTTATGTTATAATCCCTTTCCGACCTTTCTCGAGGATATATAAGTGACCTTACGTGCAATTGTCATAAACTTCCGGAAATACTAACGGCAATTTTTATAGTTTTATTTACTTATTCATTTAGTAAACAAACTGTTTTTATATAAAAAAAAGTAGTTAATAGATCAAACCTTACTTTGTTTGCCGGATCAAACCTTACTCTGTTCGCGGGGCGAAAATGATCAAATAATCATGATTGAGCCCGATTGTGACTGCAATTGGTCAAAATTGATCACGTGATTTCCGAAAGGCGAGAATCGGAACGTTTAGGAAAACTAATCTTTGTTTCTTGATTTAACCCTGGGGGTAGTCTTCAATAAATCAGTCAAACCACTGAATATGCGAATCAATATGACTGTTACTGTTACACCAGTGAAAGTTGTCATTTATCAGAGAATACACTCAAGATATTTAATTCGGCGAGAATTTAGGTTTTTTGTAAAGCAGCTTGCGACATGCTTAATCAGTTTTTCTGGATGTTTTTTTAAAAATAGTAATTAGCTGTAGAACAGTTCTGTGCTGCAATCAATCAATCAATCAATCAATCAATCAAATCATTTATTTGCATTCCATTAAAGTAAATAATTTACATCGATTTCCCTATATTTACATCATTTAGTATTT
>JAOBRB020186113.1:0-12434 GCA_027575285.2 Zoanthus pulchellus
ACGAGCACCACAGCCCGCACAAGTAAATTTATAAATTACACGTGATTTGAGAGAATCCGGAATAACATCCTTTGGAACAAAAAAGTTGCAGAGTTTGAAAGGAGAGAAAATTATTTTAACATTTAAATCCTTGCAATATTAGCCAATAATAGATGACACTTTCTTTCTAGTATAAGAAGAATAAAAACCGATGTAAGGTAGTTTATAGAAATGGCAATTAGATACATTATGTTTGTTGGATTCTTTTGCTGTAGCATTTCTAAGATACCCTTTAACAGATTTGTCAATAAGCCAGCTGGGAAACATATTACGATTCAAAATAGTAGTTAGAGTATTGGTATCATTCTGAAAACCTTTGTTAGTTTATTAATTTTAAACTGCCCTGTCAATTAAAGTTTTAATTAACCCTAACTTGTAATGAAAGGGAGTAAAACTGAAATAATTTGTAAGTAAACCAGTGTAAGTTTTCTTTCGAAAAATAGAAGTGATACAAGAACATTCATCATTAGACTTTTGCTTGGATAGCAACACATCTCAAAAAGGCAATTTTCCATTGGTTTCAATTTCCATAGTAAATATAATGTTAGGATGGGAATTGTTAAGGTACAAAAAAAACGCATCTGCATCATGAGACTTTTGAAAACAACAAATGATGTAATTTTTCTTGCTTTAAAATCAATGATACTGATACCTCTTACTCTCAACTTAAAATCAAGGAGAGTTTTCATATTGAGCGGCTTAAACCTGAACTTAACAAGCAGGTTGATCATGTCAGTTTAGCTTTGCATTTTTGAACTTTTGCCGTTATGTTTAATTTGATTTCTAGAATAGTATTAGTTAGTTTAAAGTTTATCATGTTAGCTTATTATTATACTTTTAAACCTTTACCGTTCTGTCGGTTAAATTTCCTGTAATATTATTGGTTAGTTTGAATTTTATTTACTTGTAACGTACGCGCAAGACTATGTTATCACGAAGAATCATTGTAACGGATTATATTATTGTAACTTTTATTTGTATAGTTAACATTGGCTGAAGATCATGTTTGAAACATCGAAACATGTTCCGAAAAATTTAAAGTGTTGTTCTATTTTTAAAAACAATTTCAAGTTATATATTGACAAAGTCCTTTCTATGGTGTTATTACTGACTTTAAGTTATCTGGGCATCACAGATGTTTGTGATAGTTTTCACCAAAAAGATTAGATCTAAAGCAGCGGAGTATTTTACTTCATACTTAGATCAGTGAAAAAAACTATTCATGGCCTCAAAGAGAAAACCTATGGGAACACAGTTTTGCTCAGATTTAGACCACTAGGTTTCCTAAGTATTTTAAAAGCATGGTGGTTTTGATGCTGTTTGCTCTCAACTAAACGCTTTTACACAGATATCAGTCATAAAAACACTTTGTTAATTTTGGAGAGTACATTTGATTGCAAGTACCTCAAAATAAAATTAATAGATGCTTTTCAAGTTTGACCACATCTAAGAGAAACCACTTAGTTGCTGAGGAAGTACATTTTTATTGAATTGATCGGCTTTCAAGGAATATATTTTTTAGCAATTGTTTTTCCTCCTTTAAAAACACTGGTTTGTCATACCTGGGTAACGGGAATAATATTAATAAAAATAACAAAAATAGTAATAACATTAATATTAATAATAATAATAATAGTAATAAGAAGAAGAAGAACAACAACAACAATAATAATAACTATATTAATTGGCATATATAACACCTATAAGAGTTAAGAAATTTCGTTAAAATATATAAATAAAACATAAAAAAAATTGTCAGGTTCGTTAAAAAGAATGGTCCATAGTTTATTGCTGTGGATCAAACACGTTATAAATGCACTCTAAAAGCTAGAGAAGCACAAGTTTTCAAACGGTGCATAATTCTGATTTCGCTCCTATCGTCGTGTACTCTAAACTTATTGCAAGCTAAACGCGAACCATTTCTTAATTGTACTTCATTTGTCTAGGGAGGACAATTTAACAACCTACCTCTTTATTGTCTGAAAGAGTCTGATAAGTGAATCATTAAACGCCGCACAGACAGAGCCTTGCTGCTCTTTAGTATTTGATCTTATCGAGGACTTCGCACCTAAAGGGAGCCGTGAGGTACTCAGCACGTGTTCTTCTTCTTGTAACTCTGGATAAAGTTCCTTTAAAAACTGGAAGGAAAATATTTTAATGAGTCGGCATTTCCACCTTACATCCCTCAACACACTTGAATATTTACTCGACATCATAAAATAATTTTCCGGACCAAAAAAAATGTTTTTGACCTTGCTGCTTGACAGATTGTTCCAAATTGGATACAAGAAACGGTCTTTTTTTGGTTGAACACTGTTTTCAAATCTTAAAACTCAAATATGTATCTGTATCATCCAGATGATGAAGGGTTCACCGGATTAAAGAATGATAAATCAAAACATGTAATTTAGGAGCAATATAAAAGCAGAAAAAATCTTAAAGTGCCTTGTATTTTTTATCAGAAGGAAGTTATGCACTACTCGTGTATATTTAACGATAACAATCTGTGATAAAATATATTTGTAAAACATGTTTATATTTAACATTTTTTAGTTTGAATGGTTTCCACATAATTAGCTTCAAATCTTCAACTCTCTCGGCATTCCGAGAACTGACCAATATGTCTTTCGCATTTGCAACCGATACAACAATGGATATTAAGAACTATGTTATACCCAACCAAGATGTACATTCCAAATCCCTAAGCCCCCTTTAGCGGTGGTTTATTACGGAGTGACATATTTGTGAGACAAGGAACCAACTTCTATGGGGCTACGATCTAGTTAAAATCTGTCACCTGACTTCTTGAAAAATCTGTTGTTCGGGGTTAATAAAAATGAAAGGAAAGGACCATGCTTTATCCACACGCTTTCAGTAAAAGTTTACTTGCATAAAGTTAAAAGACTTCTTTTGTAGGTAGCGTGTACAGTATGAATCATACAGTATTAGTAGTATAAAACCAACAACGGTCAAACACGCACCCTGCATTTTACTTGACTACTACGTTAGGAGTCTGTGATAGTCTACTATATATAGTAGAGAAAAGATTGCGGATTAAAATATGAGTCTCAGAAGATGGCATGGATAATTTTATTTTTAAATTTTTTTGAAACTCTGACTAAGTTTATACTAAAACAATTAAGCCTCTTGGCCTCGTGAACTACGAGTTTGAAGGCGCATTTAGCCTATGACCTCATGGGCAATTGATGCGATGCGATGCGATATGATACATATACAAGTTTTCCCCTCGAAAATTTTCACAATCTGCTTACAAGTACATATAATTGAGGTCAGACAGCCGAGGGCCTTAAAAGGTCCGCTGGAGCGGTTCACATGTTAAGGCGCAACATTGGGGGCCAATAAGAAGTTCCCTAATGGAAGAAACATACCACAACACCGGGATCACACAACCTACTTCTCACAACTAAAGAAGTGTGTGGGTTCTTTAAATCTCCCAACAAGGTAATCGAGAGGCTAGACCTACGATTTACTGTCCTTATCCTTGAAGACGCGAATGTCACACCATTTGCAGATATTTGAGCAAAGGCAGCACTCTGTCCTCAATTATTTTAAGACCCTGAGTGTTGGTCCAGCCGGAAATAGAACCTGGCGCCTTACCAACTGGGCTAACCAGCTGGCTGGCGGTTCACTTGAAGTCGACTCGATCTAATAGTCTAATAGTTATATAGCTACAAAGGAAATACGACTGTATGTTTCTTAATTCATTGCTTTCGAGCTTAATGCCTACAACTGAATAATAATGGTATCAATAATGTGAGACCTTTTTGAAACAATTACAAAATGAACTCTGGAAAGATACAATTTGAAAGTTCGGGATAGGATAGATGAATGAAAATGGTGAGTGATTACTGTCTGTAATTAAAGACTTGGTAATTGAAGGAACATTTTTTAAAGCATAAAGTAAATAAAAAATAAAAAATAGACCTAGCTATCACTAAATGGGAGAAATAGAAACCAAATAAACAATATCAAAATTTATGGAAATAAACGGCAGCTCAGATCATTATATTAACTGTTAGTCGCAAATATCAAGCCTAAGCTGAAAAGATGCAGCAAACTAAAGCCGTGTGATTTTCAAAATTATTGAGCCCCGAAGTCAAACGAGAACATTCTATGAGCTGAATAACAGTTTCAAACGTCTAAAGATGTAAGATACAAATGAGAGCCAGTCTGAAGACAATGATACCAGGTCCATGAATCAAAGATGAGACCCTTGGAAGTTCACCGATGACAGAAGTCCATTCGAAAACCAAATCAACAAAATTAAGATTTAAAAGATTATCTGCTTAAAGACGAAGAAGTGAAGAAAATGATTGGAAATGACAAAAAAGCAATAATCAACAATATGGCCGAGAAATTTGAAACAGCAGCAAAGAAAAATAGAATAAACCCTTATTTCAATCCGCACTAGAAAGCTATCTCAAATTAGAAATCCGAAATTTTTGGTGTTCGACGGAAACTGATAACGAAAAACAAAGCTTTCAATAGCCTGAACAGATCAAAACTCAGTACGGGATACCATCGGAGATAATAAACCGATTCATGAAATTTGTGAAGGGAACCGTAGCTGTGTTTTGGATAACGAAGCCCAATCAGAATGGTATGAAGTGTGTTCACGCATGAGGCAGAATTACTGTTTAACATCAGCTATCGACCACTTACGTCAAATCGCACACCGCCTCCATTCCATAATCACGTGCTCTTTTGCAAGTCGACTACAATAGATAGATAGACTAATAGCAAATCGAAACCTAGACTCGGACTACCCACATGTAGCCCGATTAAAAAGAACTGATGAGCCTCGCTTGCGAAGGTGCTAAAGCGGCATTTTAAAGCCACTCGTGGTTTTGACATCATCAATGATTCAGTGTCTGGCGCGAAGTGTGTGGATCTGAAGCGACAAGGGCTAACAAAAGTTGAACACAAGCCACCGATATGCGAAGAAGTCCTTAAAAAATTGTAGGAAAGCCTGCCTTTGGTCTGAATGATCCAGAAAAGCTTTTGTCGCCGAGGAAGGCAAATTCTCCGTCAACTCAAGAAGACTGATTTTTCATTCAACACGGACGGCACCGGCGCACGCTACGTATGCAAAGCAACGGATGAATTAACAAAAAACCGCCGGGAAGATGACGAAGGATTTGATGTATGAAAGACTAGGTCCAAATTGTCCCGTGGTTTCCTTCCAGAACTGTCTAAGTCACCTAAGTCCCTTCAATAGGTTTTTTATTTTTTATTTGGTACGACAACATAGTGGTCGGTGAGCGTACACTTGGTGAGAAAATGAAAAACATTTCGCGAGAAGCAAAACTTTCCAAGTGTTACACAAACCATTCAATCAGGGCGACAGCTGTCACAATCCTTGACAAGTCAGGTTTTGAAGCAAGGCATATTAAGGCCGTAAGCGGACACAAAAATGAAACCAGTATCCGGAGATAAAGCAAAACTGACATTTGCACAAAGATGTCAGAAACCCTTACTAGAAGATGCGAGGTCAGTGAAGAGTTAGCGGTCATGATATCACACCAGTCATCTCCCGTTCTTAGCCTCTCGCAAGAAGAAGTAAGTATAAACAGCTCTCGTTCGAAAATTACAAAGAGTTTCAATTTTTTTAACTGTAGTGTTAATATAAAGTGCACTTGACCATTTCAAGGAATTTGTATGATATTTTCAATGTTTTAAATTTCTTTCCAGTGAGAGCGTTTCAAGAACTTTCTCTCAATTTACGCCAATATTGACTTTCCATAACCGTTCATTTATTTTATAGGCTTTGGAAAAACCTACTGGATGCTTTAGAGCGCACGAAAGATTGTAAGCTATAAAAGCTTATAAACAGTAAAGTTGTCTGCTGTGCTGCTGCGATCACTTTTTGTGCGCGCTCTAGTCTTTACAAATACTACTCAGGCTTCTGCAGATAATTCAAACTTTGGCCTTAATTGATAATTATCGCTATCATGCTCAACCTCATCCAATAATTGTTAATTGACGTAAACATAATTCTTCCTTCTAATATCTGTAATTTTTAATTCTACTTATACATGGATAGAGGTTTTTATACCATTTTAATTCAAAGCCGGTAGATAATTGCATGCGATAAAATTCAAATTACCAATGAACAGAAGCGGTGTAAGTCGGCAAAAACAAACCGAATTTGAGAAAAACAAGCACTCTAGGTTCACAAGTAACATTGACTCCGAGAACCATTACTGACTACTGCTGTGGTTTATTTTTGCATTAAATATACACAAAAAATAATAATTTCACAGTATTAATTCTTTGTTCATATTCTAGCACTAACTTTTATGACACAGCTGAGAAGAGTAAGCTGTACGAGTTTAAACTTATCAGGAAATTTTATTTCATTCGCTGTTATAAGTTTGCAAAATTGTAGAACTTTACTTGAATACAAGTAAAGCAAGTGTCATACTATTTTATAGATTGATATAAAACTTCCAACAATTGTGTTTATCAGCGAAGATTCCATGACCGGCTTTTTCTTGTACCTTTTTGAGATAATAAATATTTTTTAAAGCTTTTGGATTGGAATTATTGATATGTTAATTCAAGCTATTAATTTTAAAACCTTCATTTTTACCTTTGTTGGAAAGAATTGGGAAGTCAAGCGATGTGATGTTTACAAATTGTTATCAATGTCGTCAACTCTGCAGTCGCCAAGATGCGGAATTAATTGTCTGATTCAAGATAGTACCCGAATAAAAATTACGTTTTATACCGAACAGGACGCTCTAGAAGCGTTCACTAGGCCACCTTTGTTCCAGGTCCCTCTTCTCCTCACAATACAGCTGGCACTGCAAAGTTTTGTGGAATGCACATTTTGTCTGGTCGACACAAAAAAACTAAAAAAGCACTCAGAAAGTGCAGAATTCCACCAAGCATACTGTGATCGCAATGTTAAGGAAAAATTCAAAGCGGTCCACTAACTTACAAATAAACAGACCCGGGCAAAAACAGAACCTCCTGGGGCGGAGGCAACAAACCGAATTACTAACTGGGCTTACCACAGGTAGCCCAGTAATTACTACAATTGTTGACAACTGCTAGTCAAACTGTATGTCCTTTTAATTCAAGCCAGCAAGATGAAAGGCAATAGGCAATACGAATTTGTATGTGTTGCGCATTCAAAATAAATAAAGTGTGCAATAAAGATCTAGGAAAACTCGTAGATTCTTCAACTTCAACTTGTAAGAAATATGAAGATAACTCCTCGGCTTTTTCGAAGATATACAGTCACTGAAAGTATTTGCTATTTGCAATGATTTTGTACATAATGCGAATAATATTTAGTATGCACGACAAACGATACTATGACTATTGAACTTGTTTGTATAGATTAACCAATATATTGCTCTTGAAATACACAATTATTAAAAGTTATAGGTAAAATAATCAGACCAATACAAGGATCACATTCACTTTAAGCTGTAGTTCTGAAATTTCTCTGCTAATCATTTGTCATTTATAACTGAATTTGTAACTTAACTTTATTTGTTGTTCCTTTAACTATAATCTGACCTATGTTTGTGTGCAAAACACTTGTAAGTAGTTTTATCCGATAGCAACAAAAAACTAAGAATAACTGTAGGACCCATTTCTTTAGAAACCTATAAAACAGCTTTCGCAGAGGTACTTAGTACATCGCAACTCGAGCGCTCTCTGATTATGGTGTTGACCTACCATCCAATCACACAATGCTAAACAATCTTACACATTTTAAGTAACACATAATTTATATAAAAGCAGAGACAATTCCAGTAGGCAATGGAAATATATAGTTCAAGAAGAAAAATCAAATAACGCAAAAAAATGCAATTGTACGCCGAAGAAAAGTAGGAGCAAAGAGGAGTAGGCCGGGACGGAAATCATGGGCATCCACCGAACTCATGGCAAACGATTGCCTAAAGTTGGAGAAGATTATTCACATGGCCTTATAATCCTTAAGCACAGACAGACTGTGATTATCATGAATGTGCGAATTATTTTTATATTTTGAAGTGTTCCATAGTCTTGTCTTTGAATGGGTTTATCATTGGACCGCTTATGATAAGAAACACAGTGCTATCCAAATTTTGATACACATGCATGCATTGTAATGTTTCTACAACATTTTCTAAAACAATTCTAAGTTTTTTTTACTTGTTAATAGCATTAGGAAACCAAAACTGGGAAAATCTCATTAAGGGACGCAAAACCCTGCAGCGGATTAATAGTCCTAGGATGAGAAATCTAGAGCAATTTGATTTCGTGTGGGCTACATTGACGGGGAAACCAAATCCGCGGTTATACCAGATCGATGATGCCTTTAACAGCAGGTCTCCCGTCCCAGGTAAGCCATTATCAGGGAATTGATGGGCAAATAGAGCTCACAAAATTCTAAGTGAAATTCTACATTTCTGTTTTATACTAAAATCCTTATGCCCAAAACTAATCAGAAGTTTACCTTGTTGCTTACCCGTGATTTGCTTTTGGAAATCAATCGACGCATATCAGCTTCAAGTCCATACCTATTTTTCTCAAGAAAACCGTCGACCTAATGAGAAAGCAAAAACCAATTGTGTTTATTTTTTAAAAAGAAGTAATCACACAGGAGCTTAAACAATTTCTTAATTTTTTTTTCAAGTCAAAAAATAAAAACCAAGTTTATGCACCTTTAAAGTAGCAAAAACAAAACTAACCTACGGTAAAACTGCGCCAATGTTTAGTTGAAACAATCTATATTTAACAAGCAACCTTTGTTTACGGTAACAACACGTGCGCAATTTCCGCGTCAAAATCAATCACGTGATCAGTTACATAACAATAAAAGCATCCGAAACATTTTTCAAAATGACATAGACCATCGACAACTGACAATTTGTTTAGATTTTTTTACAAATATAATAAATTTTTATCTAAACTAAAAATTGTGCGAAGTTAAATTGTCCGATAATTTTTTTAAGTTAATATAGTACGCTTCTCTAAGTTGTAATGTACTATTATTAAAATGGAGAGGTCAAACTCATGAATACAAGAATTTAAATGATTTTAGAGCTTCTCCAACGAAAGTCGGAAATAAATACTTTTAAAAGGCGCCTTGTAATAATTTGACGCCTGAGTTTGGTTTCTTTCGCAGCAATTTACAATAAGTTCTGATATTTTGAAATACATTTTATCCCTAAATTGCCGGGGTTGCGAAGAACGGATTTTACCCTAATCTACAGAATTATTGTACCCATAACCAAGAGGAATAACGTAACAAAACACGATCTTGAGCTATTAGCAATGGGTCGGTAAACAACAACATACCATGTTTATTGCTTACAAATATATAAACACTTTATACAATACTGAGCAAAAATGATATAATTTCCAATTATCGAGGAGAGCAAAGGAAGCCAGAAAAAACCAAAATTAAAAACCTCGTACTGAGGAAAGGTAGCCGGAAATCTGGGTTAAGTCGAGATTACTCCTCGTCCCTTGACAGGACTGTTTATTATGTTCCTTATATGTTCAATGGTTTGGACACTTTAAGAATATCTGTAAAATACTGAAAGAAGAACACACCCTGTCTGAAAGCTGATTACTGTGTAGTGATTCATACCTTATACCAAACAGTTCCCGCATAGTGATGAATCACAAATTAAAGCTGATTACTGTGTAGTGATTCATACCTTATACAAAACAGTTCCCGCATAGTGATGAATCGCAAATTCCAGTTTACGAGCACTAGGTTTCTCGTAGCATTTCATATGTTTATGGGCGTGATGACATTTCTCCAAAAATGAATTGCTCGATCCCTGCGTTTTAGGCAATGGTAATAGTTTTTAGAAAAAAAGCATTCTGCATTTACGGATAACAAATGGTTGTCTGTTAACGTTCAAACAAAAAAAGGATTTTATGTTTGAATGAAATGCCACTTTAGTTCATACAATATTTCAATGTATGTTTTCCTATAGGTGTAAATGCAATCCGTTCTGTTATTCTGACTAGTCTCCTTGTTTCCAAAACAAATAACACACTTCTCAAAGTAATCAGGTGTTGTTCTATCGCCAAAAAATCTGGCATTGTCATTATAATATTATCGTGTCCCAAAAAATTTATAATCCATAATAAAATTATTCTGCAAAATCGTTTCTCCGTATTTTCATCTTCAAACGGTTTTGACGTATTAATGCTGGGACTGAAGTTGAGCTTATAGAATAAAAAAAATATCAGTACACTGTATGATCCTGGCTAGTCGGAAATTTTCTGAGAAACACTATCCAAAAACGAGTAACGATTGTAAAATAAATGATTTTATAAAGCAATTATAATCGAGCCAGGCAATAATCTCTGGGAAGAGAAAACGCGTTATTAGTTACTGCTGAAGTGGTTTCTTTATTTGAATCATGGTATTTCTCCTGTACCGTACTTCTCGATCGTATCTTTCGTACCTTAGGTAAACTGCTTTGGTCTGTTAAGATTTGTAGAATACCATTTGGAGGACGAGAGAGAACATCAAGACATGGCTGGTTGTCAATAAACTTGACCTCCTTCCATCTGATGAGTTCTTCTGAATATTCGTCCTAAAAAGTAACAACAAATAGATTTTGTCTCTATAACAATAAAACAAAATGTCACAAAAACAATTGAGAAATGGAAACACTATGTGTTACAAGAGAAATTTCAAAGCAAGTTAAGAAAAGACCGAGTTTAACGAGTTTTAACCACTGGAAATTTTAAGAATTTTCTAACATTCAAGATACTTATTCACATAACTTAAAATTTTTAAAAACTATCGGCAAAAGGATAAATTTGGACCTATAATTACATATAAACTTAACGATAAATGTTACATCCGTCACTTTATTGTATTCGTAGCATTAAATGATATATTGTAAACACTAATACTGTACGAAATTTTTTTTACAGTGTGATGTAAAAGTTTGCATTGATAATCAGAAAAACAGGATAATATAATAATTGTCTGCTGCTATCATGCACAAAAACGTATCCAGTAAACAATCTGTAGAATTTGGCACCTCGAAATTAACGGCAGTTTAGAACATTACCCTAAAACGTTAACAAAACACTCTTGTTATTGTTGTATATTATGCCCATTTCATGTACTACTTTCCGTAGGCTTACAAAGCGATTTAAGAAGATATTCAACTGGAACGAGAGAAATACAAATAATATTCCTTCTAATTTTGGGGAGGTAACTCAAACAAGAAAAACACCGTTTGTGGCTTTCAATGTATACATATTAGAAAACTAGAACAAGCGAAAATTCTCAAATTATCTTGGAGAACAAGCATAAAGTAAAATTTTGTCATCTTCTACACCAAACAATAAACGAGATTTAAACTGTACGTTTTTGTTGTCTTCTTAATTATAGTCTCAAATCTTATAGTCTTCAAATATAGTTTCATTTATTCGTGGAACCCAATATGAAGAGTCAAAATGTACAGTATAGTTTTAGTACAGCGTATTCTCATGAGTATCTGAATGAATTTCAAAATTCAATAGGTTTAAATCAAAATCACCTAATAGCTTGCAAGTCTGACATTCTTTACTTATTGCCATTAAAGTATCATTAATATAGCTAAGAAACCTAGAGGCATTACAAAGAGGGTGTCTAAAGACGATAACATCAAGCATATTTTCATTAAGGTTATTTTGGACTTCAATTCAGATTGATTCATATGCAGTAGTGGATTGAGATAGCTCTGATCTGACCCATGTTAAAAAAAGAAAAGTTTTCATTGATATACAAACCAACGCCACCAGCATTTGACAAGATTGTTTAGGGTATGAATTTATACCCTGGAAGTTTATTGTTTAGAATATACAAGAAATCTATTCTAAATTTAACTTCACTTAAAGGGGAACTCTAGGATGTTACCAACTTTAATTCTAATGAGGGTTCGTGATTCCAAGAACTAAACTGTTATGATATTTCTGGTAAACTGGCATTTGAAGCGGAGTTATTTTTTTCAAAGTCATGTAAAAGTCTAAACGAAACTCCGCCATCTTGAAAAAGAACTGATGGCTCAGAAAGTTGCCAGCGTAACTTCAAATTACGTCACCGTGTGAAATACACCCACAAGACAAAACATTTGAAGCAAGAGCAGGAGCAGGAAAAATACAATCAATCAATCAATTATTCGATTTATTTCAATCCTTTTTTTCAAACTTTAAAAGATGAATAGCAATATAAATATAAATATATAAATACATAAATATATATTAAATTTTCAACCTCGAATATTGCGTTTCTAGCGTTCTGGCCCCGGTTGCTCGAAATCTTGTTAACTCTTAACTAATCGTTAAATCGCTAACAACTGGTTAAAATTTAACCGAATGTTACTTTTAGGTTGCTCGAAAGCCGGTTAGCACTA
>JAOBRB020186334.1:0-12432 GCA_027575285.2 Zoanthus pulchellus
CTATGAACAACGACTCTTTGATACTTTTTATTCATACAAAAACATTTTGCAGTTCGGATATCGCAGCACTTCACTTTAGATAGAAACTGCTAGTTTACAATATTTTTGTCGTTTTCATAAATTTTCACAATCAAAATAGTTTTGTTTATATTGTGAACCTATCACATGGTTTTATAAATATTTAGCTTTGTCAATTGAAAGATATCAACCGTTTGCCTTTTCCGCTGACCATGTCACTTCCGGAAGGAACACAATCGTTGATCACCCGGCGAGAAATGATTGCTTCTTTTAAAACAACTAACTATGTTAGAAGTTGAATTCTAAAATAGAACAACAGAAAATCAAAAAAGCTAGAAATGTTGTAGCGATTAGAAACGCATTATACATCTTTAAAATATGTATAGCAACAAATGAGAAGTATTTGGGCCTTACTTCGCTTGATCATGAACTTATTAAATCAACCCTGAACTGCCCGTTCAGTAGAATAGATAACAGAAAATGCAATGTTTAACGAAGAAGTCATGTTAGAAGCCAAGGTTTAAAGATGTTTTTGACAAAAAAAATAGGAAAGGAAGGACACAAATTCAAGACAACAAAAGGTAAACTTTGAAATGTTTGCGGAGGTGTGTTCTGGGTGTTGAGCTGTAATCTGCATGCATCAAGACCTTTTTAAAATTTACATATATAGAAAGTTACATAATTGAATTTCATAAAATGAATTTATTTCTTCATACGAAAAATGGTTTGTTTTCTAAATAGTTTAGCTAAACTATAGAATACCCTAGTGTTGAAAATATTTTAAGGGACATGCTGCAGTGTTAAGATAAACGGACCTTTATTGTGTCAGTATAAATCCATTGGACTCATCATGATCAGATCTCACTTCACACAGTCTATTGCCTCTGTTAAGAGATGTTAATGTCCTGTTTTGTAGCTTTAATGTCTTTGAAAAACAAGTTACAAGTCAAAGTTCGTCATAATTCTAGTACTGTTTAAAAAGAAGAACTTGCATCCACAAATAAATTCAAGAAGATGAATAAAAAAACCTCATGAATATTGAAACGTGAACATGTAATTTGAGTCATATTCAGTTCATGGTATGGACTGGACTGTAATATTTGCTCCATGCTTTAGCGATGTTAGAAAAAAAGTGATTGTTTTTGTAAATGCAAGAAATATAAGGAGTTTTGACTTGGATCAAACATTTTGGGTTGCGTTTGTCTCCCAACAGTTGTGTAGTGCCGAAGTAAACCTGATGAGGCCAAGCATAAAGAAAAGTAGAGGATATTTATAGAGAGAAGTCAAGATGATGAGTCGGGCAATGCATAGCGCTCCGGTGCATATTGCACGAGACAGGCGTATTTTAAAAAACTGCGGGAGACAAGATTTGGCAACATCAAACGGAGGAAGAGGTTCGTATTTTAAAGTGACTAGCGATAAAATGCAACTTTATATTGTATTTATTCAGTCGGCTGACACAAGGTATGTAAATGCAAACGATTCTTAATCAAACTTTAAAATATTTGTGATCGGCGCCCTTATCCATTTTATGTTAGAAATTAACAATGGATTTCGTTGCATGCAATAAAACTACTGGAGAGATGATTCGTTTACCAGCTAAAATTGGTGTTGTAGATGCGATCTGAAGGAAACAGTGGATTTGTGTACTTATAAACAACTGTCATGCTTCAGCTAAAAACGCCAGAAAATTCATTGTATTATTGCATGTGCATTCAACTATGTCAGTTGTTTTTAATATTTGATGTGTTTGATGATAATCAGCGTGTTTGCACTGTATCTTTCATTTATATTTCAAAATTGTAAAAAATAACCCTTTACATATATAAATAGATAGGTAGATCAAATTGTATATTTAGATGGTTACGCGTAAAAACTAACTCGGAGTTTCTGGAGTGTTCAGCTCCGTCATCAGAGAGTCTTGATAAAGTTCAAAATGTTCTCTCTTGGGACATCTGGGTTATAAAATAAAGTCAATACAAATGCAAATTAACCCTAGATGACATAGGGTTGGGGTCAAATTGAGCCCAGCCCCCCCCCCCTCGTTTTTTAGATATTTTGCAGAGTTTTCGTTACTTTTTTATCCATGCGACTTCGAGTAGCAAAAAAAAGTATTACTTTCATCTTAACGTTATTTTTTAACTCTTCGATTTTGTGTTTATCCTTACTTAGGAGATATGCTTGTTTAGTTTATAATTTGATAACTACTGGTAATGAAAAAACAGGAAAAAAAACAAGTACAAAGGTGTCTTAGTATGTCTATAAAATTTCAAGTCAAACGGATGAACTGCAGAAAAAGTTACCTTCGTGTAACCTTTTTTGGCCTAAAGTTAGGTGTGAATAGTAATGAGTTGAATTAAATAAAGATCATAAAAATTTATAAAATATACCTATATATAAAAATATATAAAATGAATAAAACATATATTGATAAATATACATGTGAAAAATAAACGCCGAGGTTATGAGCTATACATTTTTTGGAGTTTCATTTTCATTTTAAAACATGAAATTCCAAAAAACTGATGTATAGCTCATAACTTCGTCGTTTATTTTTTATATGTATATTTATCAAAATATTTTTCCATGCAAAAGTATATGAATTATTTCGTGCGTCCCAGACTTTTAATCCAGAAATTCCTGAAGAAAAGGGCGATTTTTTTTATAAGAAAAATCCGGCATTTTTCTCATGTCCCATAATCTCTAAAGCGATTGGCTCTAATTAGGAGTAGGTTCATTGAATGCTCAAGTGAACAACCAATTTTCCTGTCAGTATCCGGTTGCTGACATATTAAAGGAAGCATTTTTCGTTGAGTCGAAAGCTCAAAACGCTTGAAGCCCTCCTGCAGTCCAGCCAATTCTCGAAACACAGCTATTTTAAAAATTACCTGACGCGTGTGCGTTATTGCTTAATTAACGTTTTTAGCTAGAAGAAGACAAAATTTCGTTTTTAAACATCAACGGATATGGTGTTAGACATTGATCAAAGCATTGCTAATTACATTTGGTGATAAGATTAATTACGACACAGCCGGTTCAGGGTTGGAGCGCATAACGTTTCTATTTTTAATAAAGTTAGTAAATACCGGTTGCTTTCAGGCTTTCGAAACTTGATCCGGCCAGGTTCAAGTTTAAGTTCAGCCCTACCCTCTGTTACATTGTAAAATAGTACTATCCTCTATTACATTGTAAAATAGCACTACCCTCTATCACATTGTAAAATTGTACTACCCTCTTTGGCCTGTGACTTACTCATAATAAATAATTGCATGATCAAGCAGAACCCGTAGTTCCCTGAATGGAAGAGATCTTTGAAATGTCAAGTAATGCTATTCACGTGATCGCTAGAGATCTCTAGTAGCACAACGGTGCAGTAAAATATTGGCACTTGGGAAGTAATTTTACTTTTAATGTGAAATTACTTCCCAAGTGCCAATATTCTAATAGAACGAACGACACCAAAAAGACTTTTGGAGAAAGTAGGATCCCAAGGACAAGCCGTAACATTTATTACGTGATTTTTCCGCAAAGTGAATGTCAAGCGCTCATGCACTTCACTGAAACTGCTAGTATACAATCTTTTTTACAAAATAATTAGAGCTTAACGTAAAAATATCTGAATGAAACAAAAATAGGATTGATTTATATTGATTTTTCAAATCTACCAACGTTTTGTCAGCCTTCAGCTGCAAGGTATACTGTCCTCATGGCTAGTTTATGTTCCTGCTGCGTTAGACTTGTTGCTGACAATATGTGTGCGCGTGATGGTGTTGTAAGGGCTCAATATACATAAAAGAGTAACAACATTTAGAGCAGGGTCGCCCGCCCACAAGAATTTTTAGCTGACTTTGCGCATGCGAAAAAAAAAAAAATTCTAATCGATGTTTTACTCAAGTCTATGGCATCAGCATGTCTCACTTAAACATGTACACGTTTTTATTACCTGTATGAAAAAACCTCAATAAAGTGTGTCCTATATTCCCCTTTTGCAATATAACCAAGATAGTTTGTATCAAAATGTTTTCCTTCCGGACGATAGCTGAAACAGGTTTTAATTCTATTATTTTTATTTTGTTTCTTTATGTTTTCGGTTGAATATCATTTTGTGTCTCTGAAAAACTTTCGTGCATTTTGTTTCGTTAGATATTCGACGAAACTTAAAGTTTTTTTATAAGATTCAAGATTGAAAAATGGTAATACCGTTATATATGAGTTTCGGGGATACGTCGATTTCCCCCACAATGCAATCTGAAAACTTCAACTATGACGTCAAATTGAGAGTAGGTTTTTAATTTGTCTCTTATAATGGATGGTAAACGCTGACCAATTTTAAAGTTTTTTCAAAAAAAATGTCTACGGTAAAGGGAAAATCGATAAGGATACATCTATGCATTTCCAAATTCCCCTTGAAGGAGCAACTTGCAATCATGTGCTTTGATATCTACCTTCGTTTAAGCGACTTCACGATAAAACTATAGTTTAGTTGACAAGGCACAATGGAAGCTAAAAACACAGATGGTAAAAACTCAGCTAATGGTAAGAAAGGCCGGCTAGATCGTTTTTCGCATTACATTGTGACGTCAAGTAGTAAACATGTACGTTTACAACAACTATTTGCCAATTATGAGTAAAAAATGAATATTGTTTTTTGTTTTAAATGATGGCAACAAGACAACATTTTTACATATTTCTACTGCACGTTGATTAATGTATTTTTTTTGTTTTCTTCAGCCGAATTTATTTACAAAAATTTTTTTTTCTATTTTTTTTTTATTTGATCGCGTAAATCGAAATATTACTTTCACGCACGCGCAAATTAAGACAAAAAAGATTTACTCCTTAAAGATTTTTTCTAGTATTACAGTTTGTTCAAAACCTTCTCGAGAACCAGCCAGCCATTATACGTCCAAACTATTTAGTATAGGTACTGGACGGTAAATGTTACCCGTACGTGCACTGAAATAATAGAAGCACCAGTTTGCTTGATGAAAATGTTTGCTCAATAAAAGTTATTTTATTTTTTCAGATATTCGATATATCCACCTGGAAAATTTAAAAATAAAGTTTCGACCGTGAGTGCAGCAGCGATTTTAATTGCGAGAATTTCCTATAAACTGTTTTACCATAAAAACGATATAATTCTTTTATTCCTGAACTCTTAAACTGGTTCAGTAACTCTTCATACTTATGATTGCAACAAAAACTGGTTTCATTGAATCCAAAAATGCGATCGATAAAATTTCACAAAGTTACCAATAAGAAACAAATAAGGATATGTCACGTTACTTTCAAAACCGTACGTGACCGCAACTTGTCACACAACCAGCTTAACTGCATTTTATGATATCGTGAAATCCAAGTTATAATTATAGGGGGGGTTTTATTAAAAAAAAGTTAGCAGTTACAATTATCTCCAATAACTGAAACTGGTCTATTGTTTCTTATGTATTGCGTGCATTCATCTTGCTGCATCAAAATTGTGTTTATGTCACACTCTGTATTCATCTCATGCACAAGGCACGTGTTACACCTGTCAATACTCGTGAAAACAATCCAATCAGAATGCGTCTATTTGAAAAGAAGTATTATTGCGTTATTTCCGTTCTATAAAATATTTTCATATTGAAGTGTTGGCCAACATCTATGGATCACATGTTCCATTCATTTTAAAGATAAGTTTGGTTACAATGAAACTAGTGGTGCTTCCTTTCAACGCCTTAGTTCATATCCTGCCTGAAGCGCTTGCGGACTGAGTTATGTTTTGAAAAGTAACTTTTCAGTAAGGCATAGCAGCTCTGCACTCGAGGTACATGCAATGTTTTTCTCTACATTTCCTGTCTAAAGGCTAAAATCTATTTTGTAAATGGACCATAATTGTGTTTCTATGTTATCTGCTTAGTTAGTGTTTAAAATTCAAGTGCTTTTTTTGTTTTAGAGAATGAGAGCTGGTTCCAGGCAATTCTTTTTTTTTCTCTAAACTTAACGGTATCAAGTAAAATATTATTTAGTAATTGTATTTTGTTTTAAGTTTGAAACTCAGAATACAGGTTTAGCTAAAACCTTTTGTGAACAAAAAAAACCCAGTGGGACTTGTTTTCATCTTGCTTGCTCTATTGTTATGAAAAAACATTGCATTTGTTTTGGACCTTGAACTGCTTCCAAGCTTGTGTTTATATACAAAGAATTAGAAAATTTACATGTGTTAATTTTGATGTCTTTTCCGAGCACCTTGTGGTTCCTAGGGCTACAAGTATAGCTGTTCGTTTGCATTCTGTCGTTTGAACTAACATATTATTTCAATATTACTTCAGGATATTTGTGTCCCTGCAGTGCTTTCCAAGTGAAAAAAAATTATCTCGAAGATTATTTTTCAATTCTTGTGATTTTGTTTTCGGATTAACTTACTTATTAACGCTATTGAGTTGATATTCACTTTTTAAAAGCAAGAATTGAAAAGCCATTTGTTTTAAATTAAAATAGTTCTTTTGTTCTAGCAAAAAAATACCTTATTTAAATAAGAGTAAAAGATTTTTGCTTTAACGTTTTTTTGGCTGTTGACTGGACGTTCACGAAGATTTATTGTATTTAGAATTTTTTAAAAACAAACCTGCTGGAGAAAATCGAGAAAGAATACTTTATTATTCGATTGACAAACGGAGTTCTTGCGAAGCAACTCCACCCTGGAATATTGTTTGTTTTGATACGAATATAAAAGTAATTTGTTTTTAGCTTGTGACGAAAATGCACTCGGAAGGGCAATGAAGTTTGGGGCTGGACGAGAGGTTTTGGTAGAGGGCGTTAGTGAAGCTCTATTACCCTCAGAAGCGGTCGATAATGGAGAAATGCATACTGATAGTAAGACAAGCAGACAGGATGATCAGCATGGTGCGGACTGTCAACAGCACAGAGTTGAAGTTCAATTTGAAGACCCTTGGCGGAGAATGGATGACACTGAGATGCTCAAATCCAAAAGACGAAACCGGGATTTAAGTTGTCACGCTGAATGTTGTAAGTGAATTAAATCACACAATATATGTATCTTGCTGATGAACAGCAACTGTTTTGATATTTCGTTTTTTGAGTTATGTCTGTTCAACTTTCTTTCTATCCTTTATAAACATAAAATACTCCTCTTCCACGATGACGCCGTTCAGTTAGAAACCGTGACACATTTTATTAGCAACTTTGCAATTAAACATATTATTGTAGTTTATGACTTTCGAGTATAGCTTGAATAACGTACTCTAGTTTTCAGAAACTCATTCAGCTTGATAGGTTTTTACATTTTTGAAACTTGTTTTACGAAAAAAATATATAAACCATTGTTAACGCAAGAATACATCCCGTGAAACACCTGTAGTTGATGCAGTATTTGTAGATTGTTACTAATTTATTATGCACTTCATAAAACGAAACTTTATTTTCAGATACTGAAAATATATTTCATTTTTGATGACTTTGTAGAGATTATGGACGAATAAAAACGTTGCACTTTTGAAATGATATTTTCGTTAAAGTAAGCCGCGCAGTGGGCGAAAACAGCACGGCGCTAAAACCGCCGTGAAGCATTCGCCAGGTGCGCGGAGTAAGTTTTCAAGCTCACTAGCAGCTGCGACAACAGCGCTCAATATTAAACTTGTTTGATATTTTTTTCATCGCGTTTTTTTGCAAGAAGTTTCTGCCTAGTGTGCGGACACTGAATGAATTTAGCGTTGGCCCCAGTCCGTAATTCGACATTGAATTACAATTGGCGCCGTGCGTGAAGATTGTTGGCTAATTTTTGTCGATAACAGCGCTTTGTGTGCGGGGAACAACTACATGAGCTGAATATGCTTAAGCAAGAAAAATAAAGGTCACGTGGCCCATCTGTTTGACACGTAGATGTAAATAGGCCTTTCCATAAGTTGCTCGGCATCTTTTGGGCAACTTTTCATTTTTCTGGCAACTTTTTTCGCTACGAGCAACTTTCTTACTTTTAGGATCTCTTAGTTGTTATTTCGCCGTTTGAAGATTTTATTAACATTTAAAAGAGAGAAGCATTGCGCATTCTGTTGCCAAAAAACCTGAAAAAGGTTTTGTCTGATGGGGAGTACGCTAAGCTAAGCGGTCTGGCTGCTGTGCTGGATTATCGGAGTAAGTTAGTGCACTGGACAGTGTTGTATTACATAAAGTACAACCGACAGAGTCTTCCAACATGGTAGAAAGTGTAAAGTTTGAATCGGACCATGAGTCTCAACATGAAATAGATGAATCTTCTGAAGATGAAGAGTAGATCAAGGAAAGCCCCCTTGAGAAAGCTGTTCGAGCCGGAGAAAATCTTAATACTCCCAAAAAGGCAGACATCGCTAGAAAGGGAAAAACCCAGTCAAACCCAGCGGCAAAGAATCGAAGCACACGTGGAAGGAAAGATTCACCCAAAGTAACTGCATCGGACAGGGTTCAGAAGTATAAAGAAGAAAATTTCTGTGTGATGCAGGGAAAGCTTCGCTGCAATGCTTGTAAAGAGGTCCTGAGAAAAAAGGAAAGTACCATCAAGAAACATATCAAGTCAAACAAGCATTGAAAAAGCAAAGAAGCAACTTCAGGCGGAAAAGTTGAAAGATCAGTCAGTTGCAAAGCTTTTAAAAGCAAATGACTCAAAGACGAATCCGAAAGGAGAAACCCTACCACAGGAAATGCGAGTTTATAGATTTGATCTTGATGAAAATTGTCTGGCAGCTGGAGTACCCCTGGCTAAAGTTGACTCGCTTAGGCCGTTTTCGGAAAAGTATGACCATCGAATTACATCCCACAGTCATCTGTGTAAAGAACTATAAGGCGCGTGCTCATGTAGTGTATCTTTTGATTTTGTTGACGCTTTTGTTGAGTTATGACGATGAAGTGCGGACTGATTGACTCTAACTGGCACAGTTCATTAATTATGGTAATGTTATCAAGCAACTCATGATCAGTAATAATATCACTGCAGACATAACAAGCACCGATTTCAGACATTTTTAGCAGCCTTATATATTCACATTGTGGGTGACCTCTAGCCAGTGTTTTGGTAGGCAACATTTGAGCAACTTTTCCAAAAGTGGGCAACTTTGGGACATCTTTTTATAAATTTTTGAGCAACTTTTGGCTATTTTACTGGCAACTTGTGGAAAGGCCTAGATGTAATGAATATGGTTAGGGTCAGTCTTTAGTGAGGGTTGGGGTTGTTGATTTAGGGTTAGGGTTACGATTTGGTGGGTGGGGTTGGTTTACAGGTCTAGGGATATCTTGTTCACCAAGGCAAAGTTTGGAGCAAGGAATCTCTGTTGTCCTGTGAGTCAGCCCAACTAAATAAAGTGCTGTGAATATGATGTTATTTGAAATTGACCACCCCCTATATTTGCTGGTTTTGCAATTTTAAAAAAAAGTTCCATTAGTCTGAATTTACAAAGTCCCTACCCCCCTAATTTAACATTCTGTGTTTGGTTTTCAATCAAACTTCGTGGATATGTTCAAACCCATGAAACAAACGTCTTCATACACTTTGTTGATAAAAAAGATGATATACCTAAAAATATGTTTTTTTTTGTTAAATTTTTCGCGCGAAAATGACGCTGCGCTGTTTTTGCCTAATGTGCGGCTTGCTTATGCTGCGCAAGTAATCTTTCCCAACCAAAAGGTCGCATGTCCACCTTAATGTCTTTTTAAAAAGATTTGCATCCTCACGTGAATTTTCATTCCTTATTTGTCCGTCCACATTAGACCGCAGATAAAATAACTGTTCTATCGCCAAGCGTATTCTTATTTCTCGCTTTTTGAACTTTACGTGTGCAATGGCAAAAGTTGCGAAGAAAGGAGAACGATCATTTCATTTAGTAAAATCCAACTATTGGTCTATTATCAATGCAGCTTTCTGATTGGTGTAGCTACTACTAGGCTATTTAATATATCCAACTAGTAGAGAAAAGCGCCGGCTTTGAAAACCAGAACAATAACTTTAACTAGAGAAAGATGTGTTGTCTCGATATTTTTTTGACCAATTAGTTGGATCTTACTAAAACAATTATTCCTCTCGCTCGTATTGTCTCATGAGTCAATAGCCCATTCGGGCTCGAGGAATAATTTTTAAGTAGACAGACGACGAAGTTGAATTGTTATTAAACTTATCCCTGCAGGGCAGAAGGGGGGAAATTGATTCAATATGATAGCAAGAGATTACTTATTCTTCGCAAAATTATTTGTAAAATGAGAAACATTTAATATCTCCAAGCTAGACCTCACAGTTGAAATTAGACTGAAAAATATAAACACAAAAGTTGCCCGCCATGCTATATTTCCCGCACAAGTTTCAAGTGAGTAATGACGTAAAAGTTTTTGAAAACCTTCGTTTCCAATGTTTTTGCTGGCTGTCCACATCAATACGCTGCTCCCTTGTTTGAAAAACCTTTCACCCTGAAGAGGGTTTTCAAAAACGGATAAAAAGTCTGCGTTTTTGGACAACATCGCATTAGCGTGGACATGGACTGAAGTGAACAATATTTTTAGAACGAACATCTTCCGTATCATAGAACTTATCTAGAAACATATTTTATGGTGTTCATCAGTAAACAACATGCTCAAAGGTGATTCAAACCTATGGTTTTGCAATGATTCATTCCTGCAACAATTTTGCAGAGGTCCCGTTTTCATTTTGATTTATCTTTTACTGTTTTTCGACAACTTGATTTATATGCTGTAAGGGGCGGGTACAGGGGATGAATTGGGTGAATTTTCACCCCCCTTTTTCTTCAATTTTCTGGTACATTCTTTGTACCTGCCACCTTTCTTCTCCTTGAGTCACTGGTAAATTCTTTGTATTATTCACCCCCCTTCTAGAATTTCTGGATCCGCCACTGGCTGTCATGTAATGTAGTTATGAAACCTAGAAACAATTTCAAAGATATTATATTTGTTGTCGTTTCTATTTCTGTCTATACTTCAAAAGTATAAACAAAATTTCCGTTAAAATTCATACAATTGTACTAGCTTCACTCAAAACTGAAGATGGCTTTATGAAAGTCGAGACATGACTTTAAAATTTACAAGTGTTGTGTTGTATTTTAAACTTATGTAAAAAATTGTTAACAATTTCAGTTTAAAGTATTACAACATGCCAATTGTCTGGTGCGGCAACTTGTTGTATTTATAAGTGGATCATCAATGATACTGCTAAATACAAGTATTGATTAAAAACAAGAAACATGGCCTACTTTTTTATTTGGCTTGAAAATTTTTCGCAATCGGATTGGTTGTTGGCGCATTGTGACACAAATCGTAGAAGCCATATAATAAATAACCTGTTAACCTGGACGGCTTCGTGTAGCGCAATGAAAACACACTTGTCGACCAATCAAAACGCTTGTACTATCCCAGTTATTTCATAATAGACTCTCAAAAAGAATAAAACGATAACATAACCTTGATTTTTTAGTTCTTGGGCATTTGTTTATAAACATTCACCGTTTACATGCATGCTAGACGACGCGTTATCCATATGGACGAACTTGGACAAACTTTTGTAGTTCGTTTGGTTATACGCGTTTAGTATAAAGACGGGTGCAAGATGCATTTCATTCACCTATACAGAGTTTTTTTAAGTACATCGTAAACGACAATTAAACTGTAGCAGGAAGGTAGTCAACAATAAGTATCGCAGTAAGGTCTCTTTAAACATTGACACAGGGAACGTTGAGATGTGAGAGGGGGGTTACGGAACCCCTGGATCCCCTCCCCCGCTCCCTGACCTAGTTCTTTCAAATGAATAATGCGTTCTTTAGCCTCAAGGGAGACATTCTTATCACCACCACCAATATGATTATTATGATAATTATTACTATCGCTATCATTTCAGCCTCTACTTATTCAACTCAAGAAGATTGTTTAGAAATTTCCGACGACAAGCAAGTGCATCCCGTACCCCCCTCGCAGGAAAGAAGCTTGCACAAGTGCTACAAAAGACGTTTCTACATTCTGCTCCTATTCTCAGCTCTCGGCTTTACTCAGTACTGCTGCTGGAACACATATGGGCCCATCGCTAGCACAGCTAAGATCGTGTTTGGTTGGACCAATACTGAGGTTGCTGTTCTTGCCAGTATGGATCCAATAACTTACTTATTCACAATGTTGTTTTTCTCCTGGGTGATGGATGAGAAAGGTAAGGTTTTCGTGGATAGCTGATATTTGCACTTTTTCTTTTTAAGACGGTAAGCATGTTAATTTTCTTACACATGGCCCTTTGTACCTACCATTTAAAGTGCCTATCTGGCCTACAGGATTTTTGAGTAATTGGTTTCTTCATAATTAACTGAAAGGTATTTCAAGATTTTTTTTCAATTCCGCGAAGTTTTCACTGCAAAATCGAGCGATAAAGTTCAATTAACGGCCACGCCCAACGAAGAT
>JAOBRB020186418.1:0-22218 GCA_027575285.2 Zoanthus pulchellus
AATAGCTCATTCGGTCTATAGTCTCCTGGACTACGACTTTGAATAGCTCATTCGGTCTATAGTCTCCTGGACTACGACTTTGAATAGCTCATTTGGTCTATAGTCTCCTGGACTATGAGTTTGAATAGCTCATTCGGTCTATAGACTCCTAGACTACGAGTTTGAATAGATCATTCGATCTATAGTCTCCTGGACTACGAGTTTGAATAGCTCATTCGATCTATAGTCTCCTGGACTACGACTTTGGATAGCTCATTTGGTCTATAGTCTCCTGGACTACGACTTTGAATAGCTCATTCGGTCTATAGTCTCCTGGATTATGAGTTTGAATAGCTCATTCGGTCTATAGTCTCCTAGACTACGAGTTTGAATAGATCATTCGATCTATAGTCTCCTGGACTACGACTTTGAATAGCTCATTCGGTATAGTCTCCTGGACTACGACTTTGAATAGATCATTCGATCTATAGTCTCCTGGACTACGAGTTTGAATAGCTCATTCGGTCTATAGTCTCCTGGACTACGAGTTTGGATAGATCATTCGATCTATAGTCTCCTGGACTACGACTTTGAATAGCTAATTCAGTCTATAGCATCACGGACTACTGACTCGTTGTCCACTCGTCTTCAAGATCTAACTGTTAAACATACACGAAAAGTAAAGCTCTAATCATTGATTAATAGCTGTAAAGGAATAATTTGAGAATCATAAAAACACAAAATCCTTACAATATTTCAACTTACATGTATTGTTACTAAAAGGTGCCTTTGAATGAATAATAAATATTGAAGTAAGAATAGCGGAACTAAAACTGGCGGTGATTTACCTTGGCTTCTTCATGAAGTTGTTCTTTCAGTTCTTGTTGGTGAACTTTTCTCTTGTCATCTGCAGCCATTTCCGTCTGTGTGAAAACGTACGGAGCAACTTCATTATTAATGATGAACCAAGCTTAACATAAATGTAGGGTAAACCTTGGAGGACTCTGACAGCAAATGATGTAACTTAGGCCTAAAGATACAACATCAACAATACAACGCAGTCGAGGATTGCATGGGATTCTGTCGTAATAGATTTTAGTACTGTAGAGGAAAATGGCGAAATCAAAAAACAGCCAACTAACATGAAAGGTTTCAGGGAGCTGCAACGTAACGCGTTATTACTAATGGGTACCTGATACCAGATAAATAGATGCAGTGTATACGTATTTTTAACTTGGAAATAAATCTGTAAGGCAATGTTGAACTAAATATATTCTTGTACTCTTAAAATTTTGTCACCGTCTCGCCGGGCTGTTGCATAACTTTTTATAAATTCGGCAAGAAATTGTCTTCACATTCGGGAAGCGATTATTAACTAGTTAATTAATGTATTGATTGAAACGAAATCCAAACCAGATCACAGTTTATTCAAAAACTAAGTTCTAACTATAAAAGAAAGAAGAAAAGGAAAATAAAAGAGGTAAAAAGGAAAAAAAGGTTTTTAGTTGGTCTCTTTGGGACTCGATCTTCGAACGGCTTGCAGTAAGCGCGTTTTGGAAACTTTATATTTTAAAATGGCGGACGATACCTAGACAATTGACGAAACAATCTGTAGTATGCATTCATCAAGCATCTTTCCAGTTGCTGCCCGTTATCATGACTTCCTACTCTTTTGAAAGTCAGAAATTAGTAGTACACAAAAAATACAGAACTGGTCTAACTCTGGATTTAAACCTAAAGGTAAGCGCTTTAAAATATTCATTGATCATCTTTGATTAACAACTCCTTTTACTTCATAAAAAATCAGCATTTCGCCCAATCGGGACACTTTTCATCATGCTTTACCTAATTTATTAAGCCTAACGGAAATTCCGATAGGGTCTGGCAACTTTTCTGGAATTCCGAAGGGTGATGGAGATAGGCCAACCAGGAATTCCGAAGAGGAGAGGGAGTAAAGAATTCCGAAATTTCCGAACGCACAGGGAGGGATGGGACCGGGGGGAGTAAAATGTCAATGCCGTCCGTGGTGGGGGTATGGATATTTTCTAGAACTACCCAATATTCTAGTATGAGAATATTTCAGACAACAAACTATTTTAAGCTAACGGTCCCACCAATTGTTATGAATCATTTCTTTGTGAACGTTAAATAATTAAAATTTATTCGATATACATTCACTAGTACGCCTTAAAACAATCTGTATTTTTGTTTTACAAGCAGGAAAAAATTTTTATTACAGCTTTATAATCAAAGCTTACATTACTGACACTCTAAAAATATTATGTTTTACCCTTGTTCTGTTTTCCAACAAGGCATTCTTTCCATCTCTTGCAAGTAGTAGATCCTCCTGTTCTGCCTAGCCACAAAAATGAAATTGAAACAAAAATAAATAGCGGTATTAAGGGGCTAAAGGTATAAACGGATGCCGGTTTAAACTTTTACCCCATTACCGCAATTTCTAACAAGATAACAGAAACAGAGCTTTTGACTAAGTGTTTGGTAAAAACAAAACAAGATGAAAAGAATCTGTTTCTGTGATGTAATAAAGATTCTCGAAAGAATGTATCACTATGGCAAAATAATATTTATGCACCCAGTTACTTTTGAAGTTTTGGCGACCGCAATAATCTCAAAACTTCCATCGCTTCGTTCTTTTTACGAGCCTTCTTAAGATTTCAGTAAAAAGCTTTGGTAATACGTGTTCATTCGCTTCCACAACATGACTGTTAATGAAGCAAAATATACTGCGTAGCTTTTCCTAAAACCAAAAAACGGACAAATGGCCCTGAAGTAAACCTTTTCCGACGCATTCCGAGTTGACCTAAGACAATTACCAACTTGCATTAAATAGAACTAAAGTATGAACACAAATAAAACATTAAAGAACAAGGATGAAAATGAACATCCACACGGTTGCCTGATGCGAGTTAAAATTGGCTAGGGAAACTATGTCCTGAAAAAAAATAGCTTGAGGGTGTCCCTTAATTTGGAAAACTACAACAACAGCAACAGTTAAGTAGGGGAAAAGATATGTCATTATAAGAAGGAAATTATAAATGCCTTGTATCAACGTTCCGCAAGCCTATTAAAATAGAAGTAGATAATTATATATTACGGGATAAGCAACAGAATGTTTAGAAGAGTCATACAAACACAAACACATTACTGATAACCAAAACGAGGGGAGGGAGGGGGGGGGGAAGGGTCAACTTTAAAATACTCCAAGTAAAAACTCATATATACAGAAATACTTAAAAATGGAGCATTTCGAAAAAACCTTAAGCACTGATTGCTACAAATCGTGTAGTTTCAGTTTCGTTGTCAACCTTACGTTGCTATCGGACTTCTTATAACAGCTTCGCTTTTCTGATTGAAACAAAAAAAGAATATACTAGACTAACTAAAACTAACAACTCAAAGAATGTACAGGGCCATTCCTTTTTCATCTTCAGGTTAGTTGCAAGTAAACGCCTCAGCCTGAAAGTTAACATTCAACCCTGTAAACATTACTTCTAGCCGGTTGAAAAATCTAGATCAGTGTGGCTTACACAGGATGTAAGACCTCAGAATCCAAGCCACACGGTCCCGAGTTTGATCCGTTAAAGCCGTTTCCTTACGAGGTATGTTAATGACTTAAAGTATCTGTTGAAAACTAAACTGTCATGGATTAGTTTCCTGACCATGATGAGAAACAAAATCCCAATCACGTAAGACTGTAGATAGGTTTTAGCTCCCATGATCCATTTAACTTTCAAAGGATTTAGCTCCCTCACAAACAACGCTTTTGAAGATATTTCAAACTTTTCATGAAGGGTAAATGACTATTTATCTATGAGGAAAGTTAGTATTTTATGCAATATACTTTAAGCGTAATGACAAGGTGCTGTTAGAAAAGGCTAATGCACAAGACCTCAGATTGTGATACTACTACTGTGATAATTGAACATTTTAGCCAAGAGCAGATTAAACCATTAACACAAGAACATTACTTTTAACTTCAACATGCACATGCGATGCACACTTCATAGATAAAATCTATCATTAAGCGAAGGCACGTGGTATGATAAAGTTAATGGTCAACGGCCACAAGTAAATGTACATTTCGTAGATAACATCTATTATTAAGGGAGGTGATGTAGTGTGATAAAGTTAATGGTCAACGGCCACAAATAAATGTACATTTCGTAGATAACATCTATTATTAAGGGAGGTGACGTGGTATGATAAAGTTAATTGTCAATGACCACAAATAAATGTGCATTTCGTAGATAACATCTATTATTAAGGAAGGTGACGTGGTATGATAAAAATGTCAATGGCCATAAATAAAACAGTGATAAAACCCTTACAAACTGCCAGTCCTTTTTGCCAAAGATCTGCACATGTGGATTTTAGAGACAAACACAATTTAGTTACACGGTATCATACATTATAACAATATCTGAGACTATTAAAGTAACTAAATATACACTAACATTAACCACAACATTAAACACAAACTATTCAGTTATTAATAGCTTTATGTTAGTATTGCAAACAGCCATTTTTATTGTCATTACTTTAGTACATTTCAATACCATATTTTATTAGTATACATTTAAAACTTTTTAATATTTAAAAGAAATAAACGTAATTACATCTTTACTAACAAAAATAACAATTACTATTAGTTCGCAATGTAAACATGAGGCAATGTAGTTACTGTACCAATTAACAGCCAAGCTATGAGATGAGACATTGTTAAGCAATTATTTCTGAAGAATTATTCCACTTGTTATAAAACCATGCAAGAAAAAATTTGATGGATCGTAAATTCTAAAATCTTTTAGCAAGCGACATGCATTAAGGTAAAACCGAACGTTTGGTAATCATGCACAATTATAGTAGAACAATTGACATCAGACTTGTTTTATTACATGGCCAGTGACATTCCAACACTGGTACAATAATAAACTTTTAAACAGATTATAAAAAAATATATCAACGGGCCTATTAATATGATTTCAAGTAAAGTAGACAGCTATTAGGGTCGGAGGCAACGAGTGAGGCAATAATCGCTGGCTGCTGGAAAGTATTGACAGCCCTGGCCTTAAAGAAAATGAAGAAGTGTTAACATTGTACGATGTTTCCTAAAAATCAAAAGTATTGAAGTACCAAGTTAAGATGTGTTACATTGAGAGGTCAGAAAGAGACCATGACACAGATGGATAGGATCTCTTCTTGTTAGAACCCCATTAAGAGTGCTTATCTCACCTGGCCGGGACTTCTAAACCAACAACCTAGAGTGTCTTTGTCTGCTTTGCATTAAATAATAGTAACGATAATTTCAACAAATGGGCTCCGGTTAATACTGTTTTTCATCATGGCAACAATGTGTTGGGATCAGGATGAATAGTGGAAAATGACATCTCAACAACATTGTGTTGAGACTAACAAGTGCTCCATGGTGCGAACCTTTCGGTCGCCATGGCGAGTAGATTAAAAATTGGGCAACTAAAATTGTCAGATCAGTCGCCAATTTTCGGACCTCCTTCCTCGCCATTAGGTCTATTTAGTTGAAATCCAAACCAAAAAATCAAATGGGAAAATCGTTCTTTTTTAAAAAATATGACCAAATTAATGTCTTTGGCGACCCTTTTTAAAACGTACGGTCGCCACAAATTGACTTACAAAAAAGCATAAAGCTCTGCAACATAAAGGAGTAAATACCACATTATACCAATTTATATTAAGGGATATCTTAATACATTTTAGTCGTCAATTTAAGGGTTTATTCCAGTTTGTTGGGTGTAACTCGAGCAGACTGGACTATAGACAGACAAGCCTGGGATTTCACACCCTCATTTTCTTTTCCTCTTTTTCTTGCTGTTAAGTCATCAAATACATACTAACAGTCTTAGCTACAAAAGAGGTTACAGTCATGTTCTATTCACATCTCAGAACCACTCAATATTATCTGTCAAGAGCCCATTACCAGGATTCCAAATGAACTTTGTTGCCTTGAAGCCGTCTGGCAACTTAAGGTAAGTCATAATCAAGGGATTGCTAGAATCAAGTGGACTAAAGAAGTGAATAAATTGGTAATCCAGTTTTATATCAAGATTGATCCCAATTTGAGGGGAAACAGAGGGAGGAGGTGGACCCTGGAATGAAATAGGGATGTGTCAGATTACCGAACTAAGACTGGCAGATAAAGCCAGAGCAATAAGGGTTAATCAGTGATTGCCTGAGGTAGAAATAGAGGAGATCAGAAGAAACATCCTTGAATAGACTAATAGCTAGTCTGAGGAAAACCTACCCTTTGAGACCAGGGGGAAACCAGTTGGAGTTGGGTGTAGAGGATGATGCCATAAGAATGATTCCCGTAATTATGAAGAAGGTATTATTTTGATGCAATTGCGAGGGAAATGCGAGAAAAGGGGTTTACTGATGATAAGATTACGATCCTTAAAAAGGTCAACAGGTCAAATCTGAAGAAAGCTGTCTGTGAAATAAATGCTGTGGTTGGTTGAGATTAACCGATTATCAATAGCGGCAGCCAATGTAGTAGCTGTAAGTATGTGATTTAAAAGATAGAGTAGTTGTCAAATAGAGCCATGGTGGAAGAGAAGTATTTATGGGAAAACTAAACAGTTGAGAAAAGATATAGGTAGATTGGAAAAGATACTGTGTACACAAGAAAAATTGGAGGAGTTAAAGAAAAGAGTGTGAAGTTATGGAGCAAGATATTGGGAGCAAGCGTTGATTATAACCATAATGCAGAATGGTTAACTAAGTAAGAGAAGGAAATGGAGAAGGTTCAAAACAGCAGCAGGCCAAGATCACTGTTGAAAGCATGACAAAACAACTTGAAAAGACATCTAACGGGAAGGATCTCGGACCTGACGGACCGCAGGGGTACTGGTTAAAGAACTTCAAGACCATAAAACAGCAAATTGCAGAGCAGCTTGATCAATGCCTTCAACAGCGATTATGACATTCGGTAGAACAGTACTGATTGTGAAAGACAAGGATAGTGGACCAGTGGTGACTAACTCTAGCTCCATTACCCGCCTTCTCTTAATGTACAAGCTTTTTACCAGTATATTGGGAGAAAAGCTGTACCAGCATCTGGAAGAATGGGAGTTGTAACCTAACAAGTAAAAGGGATGTAGAAAAAAGCATGAGGTACGGAGGATTAGTTACTGACAGACAAAATGATCATAAAAAAACTGTAAAAGAAGATTGACAGGCCAAGGGATGGCCTAGATAGATTCAGAAAACAGCCTTTGATATGGTCCTCCACTCCTAAATTATAAAGTGCAAGTCGATGTTTCGAGTTGCAGTCAACATCAGTGTACTCTCAAAAAGAACTGATTATTGGAAAACGGAACTGTCATAGGGAGGAGAAAGATTAGGTAAAGTTAAAATCAAGTATGCAATTCTTCAAGGAGATATAGCCTATCACCATTACTCCTTCTTATGTCATTAATCCCTCTGTCACTTGTATTGAGAAACTTTTAAGACGGATACAACCTTCGCAGCAGGAATGGAATAGTTAACCATCTCTTTTTTATGGATAACTTGAAGGTATATGGCAAAAATGAAAATCAAGTAGACACAATTTTCCAGGCAGTGAAGGTAGTCGTTAGTGACTTGGGCATGGAATTCGGAATATCTAAGTGTGCAATACTGGTGATGAAAAAAGGTAAAATAGTTAGCTAAAAAGGAATCATTCTACCAAACGATAAATGCAAAAGAACCTTTGAGTACTGGAGATGGATGATATTAAGCATTCAGAGATGAAGGAAAGAATAAGTAAGGAGTATTTCAGGCGGCAGAGGAACATCCTCAAGTCTAACGTGAATGATAGCAATGTCACTAAAACGATAAATTCCAGGGCGGTGCCTCTTGTGAGATATGGAGCTGGAATGATAGACTAGACGAAAGATGAACGACGTGAAATGAACAGGAAAACGAGGAAGCTGCTAACGATATACCGTGCACTACACCCACAAGCCAATGTGGATAGATTGTACATGGCAAGAGCTGACTGTAGAAGAGGACTGATTGGGGTGGAGGACTGCATAGTACCAGAGGTCACAAGACTGGTCAAGTATATTGACAAGAGCATGGAAAAAACTCTTAAGGCAGTGCTGCAAGAAAATATATTGAGCGTAGAAGAGGCTACAGTGGTCACTAGAAACTGGATCCAACATGTTTGAAGACAAGACTAAATACACTAATTAGCAACACAATACCCAAATATCTACTATAACACAAATTAAAACAAACAAAATTAAAACAAACAAAAATTAATCCTTAATGATACTGAAATATGTCGTTATCACATCAGCTATCATAAAATAACTCATGTTCTGCGATTAATCAAATAAATCTTTATAGCAATAAAAAGACCACGGTTAATTACTGTACTAATCGTGGAGGGCTTTGAATCTAAAATTTAAATTAAATTTTTTATTTTGTCCTATTAGCTTGATTTTTCTCCCCTCAAACCAAATCAAAATCCACCAAAGCTGGGTTCATATGTAAGGCCCAGCATTTGAAAGTAAGGTAACATAATTATCTGATGCCACAAATTTTAACAACTTAATTATACTAACTTCAATTTTTATTGCCAGTCTTTATTCAATTCGTTATAAAAGTGCAAGCACGGTTACCAGAGCTTCATTAACATACCTCTACATTTTCTTTGTCTTCTTCTTCTTCATCTTCTTCATCCTAAACAATAACCAATGTAATACAATTTAAAACCAACTGCTTAAACCATCAGCAAACAATCAATGCACACAATTCAATAACATGTAAAAGGTTTACAATGAAGATGATATTACATGTAATATTCTATTTATTATATAACTATCCATAAAATCTTAAAGGAAAGAGAATTTTGTTATTTATACTAGTGATAATGTGAGTGAAAGTAAGAAATATAGTAAGAAATATAGGTATTTTATGGATAATTATATAATAAAAACCTTCATAACGTTTGTTAGTCAGTTCGTTAAGTAGAGAAACATTTTTCTTATCTAAAAAACCTAAAACAAAAACCAAAAAAACTTATATGAAGCTTTAAAAAAAATAAATTTTGTATGAAATCGAGGTTGGCCGTCCATTGATGTATAATTCAGTAATTCATACCTAGAATGAGAATCAAGGAAAGAAATTACATACATTATAGCTTGCATGTTAGCTTTTGATTTCTTTTTATTTCTTTAAAGGTGTTGCGTCCGTTCAGTAGGACTTACTCTCCCACTGTACACCCCCTTATAACATGTCCACATTTCTGTCTGTTAAGACAAGGATCAATACCCCTGCAGATAAGTACTTTTCTCATTCTTAATGGAAGTCAAGATTGCAAACAAAGGACAGATTTTGATTTTTAATTTTAGGGCATGACACATGAGATAAAGAGTATAACTTTCCTACACTGATGAGCAACTCTGCATTTTAAAATCAAACAGGAACGGCCACTTCATAAAAAAGAAAGCGTCTTTGGACACAATTTGTAGAGCTTATACTGCAGGGTCTAAATCACAACCACATGGTTCCCACATGCAATCATTACTATGGGTCTCTTGAGAACCCTTCAAAAAATTGGGGTTTCTTAAGTCTAATGAATCAAATCATCAGTTTTCTTAAAATCCAGTCGAAGTATGACAGGCAGAATGAACAGAGCATAATGGATTATAATTTGTCATATAATACAAATAAAAGCTCGATCTGATTTCAGACAGAGATGTTATATGAATAGTAGCATTTAATGTGGGGACACAAGTTGCCCCAAGGTCACATTCCCTTTTCAAACTTATGTGCTGACCACAGCACTGTAGGTGTTATAGCATTTTAAGGAGCCCTGCATTAAGCCTCTCCTTCTGAATGAAGGGGAAATGCAGGGTTCTTTCTAACAATTTTGCATTTAGCACTTTGAAAGCTAATCTCTAATTTAGCAGCCTTTAGAAGTAAAAGCAACAAAAATTGGTAAAAGGGAGAGGTGGTACTTGTTTTCTTGGTTTATGACAAATTATGTGCATGTTTGCAGATATTCCATAATTTTAAATCCAAATGAAAAAAATTGTTTTTGTTGACTTTTATAGACAAAATAATCTCAAGTTAACTGTTCCAACTATTAAAATATGCCACCTTTGAGTTCACTAGAAAGTAGCAATGTTTACATTTGATTAAATTTTTATTTTGAAAGGGTTTTTAAAATTATGCTTATTTCTTTTCACAGATAGCTGCAAAAACTAATAAATTAAGTTAATTTATGCAATTCTAAAGCTATCTAAATCATTGATTGATCAATAAGGGATGGTTTTACTTATTGCCTACCAAGTTCCATCCAAATTGTAATAAAATTGACAAAGTCAAGGAGGGAGGGAGGTTGAACCTCCAGAGGGGGGAAGGGGAAGAAGGGCATCGGTAGGAGAGGGTTTTTTCCACTAATAGTTGGACTATTGGAAATTGTGCAATAACAATGTTGTTATTGTGATCATCTCCATTATTCAAACTCACTTTTAAAAAGATTCCAATGTTATTAATCTTTTTCTTGGCTGGTGTCAAAAGTGTTGCAGCTGAACTCTAAAAAAGAAGCAAACAAAATCATATTTATGAATTTTGTAGAACAAGAGTGCCGAAACTGGTTCTTGCAAATTTTAATTGAATCCATGAAAAATAATAAGGGAGCTTGCTACTGTTCTATAACTTGTAATGATGATGAGGGGATGTGTCAACAAGGTAAGGAAAAAATCGAACCAGTAATACGATCTTAAACCAAACATGAGATAGTTTGAACTTTTTATTGATAAAAAAAATGTCTCAAATATTCAAATTATTCTAACAGTATTTAGCTTTAAAGGAGAGAAAACAATGTGAGACAGGCAAAAAAAAGAAAAGAAAAATAAACTACCAATAAGAAAACATAGCACTTGAACTCACAACGAATTACAGCAATGCTATTCAAGGAACTTGTAGTTTGGAACCCATGTATAACTCGGCAACTCCGTCTTCTTTTATATAACCCTGAACAGAATTACCTGCTAAGACCAATTATTAAATTTTTGTCTTGCTTTTTGAGTCTTAAGGATAGCTCTTAGGAATTTTTATAAATACATTTTAGACAAATAAAATTACAATATTTAAACAACTAAAGTATATGAAACACATACCAAAACACGTCACAATAATACAACTCATTCTATCTTTCCCATCCAATATATTCTAATCCACTTCCTACTGTATACACACCACATACCTCATTCACTTGCACAGTGTCCCCAAGAAACAAAGCATATTCCTTTTTCTTTCCACTGTCTAATTTTGTGGTCAATCCAGATAAACCCACACTAATATTGAATACCATACCTAAGAAATATAGATCATAAAATCATTTGATAATCCAGGTCAGAATCCTTTACATATAACTGAACATTCCTTATGTATCTCTGGCTGATTTATGATTTCTTTCCATAGAATAAGAGTGAACTGCTGATCCCAGTGCTTTGCATGCTTCATAGAACTCCGACCAACTTTCTTTTAACTAGATGAAAAATTACCTATCAAAATAACTAAGGGTAATAAAAGAATAAAGAACGAAACTTAATATCAAATCAACAAACAATAACTTTTTGAATAATACAGTCTTCAGTATCCATCAGGAAGCTGGTTTTACATAGGTGGAGCAGTTATAATTTTTCAATCTGTTACATACTTATTGACTTTCCACTGGGTTAACCATTATGGAAAATAGTCTTCATAAAGCAGTTTCATAAGAGATCCAACAATAACTATATCAGAAAGAAAACCCATGAAAGTAAAAAAATTAACTTCCTGTATTAAGATCTGCATGCTTCCTTTTGTAAAATTACATACCTCTTACACAACATTAACTACAGTATTTTACTGATGTACTTTGTTTAGGGAAGCCTCACATATCGATTTTGCCCTCAAGAAACGTCAATTTCGTGTTTCTCTCGAGAACCCCCACATCGATATTTTTGTGATTTGAAGTCATTGTAAAAGTTTTTAAGGTTAATAGAGAAAACGTTATATGACTTTATTTAAAATTTCTTCTATGAAGCTTCTATCAAAGTCAATTTCATCATTAAATGCTTCAATAAAGATTTGATTCCACTCAAACTTCTGCGAGTCTCAAAAAACAATAATCGTATAACATATGACCAAATACAAGAAGTAACAAAATATAGAAAGCGTTTTGGAGACCATGCCAACTGTCAGCGTGAGTGCGAGCTTGACAGAAACGAATGAGCTTGCGGCTGAATTTATTGATTTCTTGGCTCGCTGTGAAGAGTACTTGATTATATATGAGTTTTAGGCAAGATATTGACGACCACTCGTTTCCCCACAGAATAGTCTGCATAAAATTTCTTGTCTGATCAGACTACTATGTAAACACTACAAATTTTGTGACAAACATGATCTGACCGATAAAAATAAGTCAAAAGTTATTTTATATCTCTTTCCAAGATGTTTCCAAAAATTCCAGGATTTTTTAACAAAAGTATCGAATTTTTCCACGACGTGTCACAAAGAAACGTCACTTACGCCAACCCCACCCCCCACCCACCCACCCCCAAACGTAAAACTGACGTTTCTTTTAGGCAAAATCGATATGTGAGGCTTCCTTAGAAATACCTTTCCTTGCTAACTGGGAATTCTTTGGACTAATCAAAAGTGATCCTTCTCTAAACTCGATTCCCATTGCAAAACTATAAAAAGAATAAAAAATATTAACGAAACAAAAGAAAGCCAACAAAACATTAAAATTAATTCTGAATAACTGTTTTTATAGGTTTAAAAAATCTTTGAATTAAATTCATTTAATGTTTTTTCTATAAACCAAGAAATCTAGGCAATATCTTTTTAAATGTAAAACTATAGGTATACTTATTACAAAAATAATAATAGCAAAATATGTTATAGTAACAACAACAAAGAGAAGCGAATTTGATTTGTTGCCTTTTTACCCCAATCAGCTGTTGGTGAATGGTGTTGTAAGACTACTGATAGTATTTTTGAGGATATGGACAAGACTGCGTCACAAAATTTACAATTTTCTATTACTGTTAAAAAAGAATGTTACATTAAACGACTTCATAAAGCATTTTCTTTAAGTTTTTAAATAGCCGGATTTTTGTGACAAGTACCAAATTGTTTTGCCTCAAGTATTACTTTTCTAAACTCTATTTGAATCATGAAGCATTGAAAGTAGCCGGCAGAACGTGGCAGAGAAGCCGACGAAGTTTGCATTCTGCCAGCTCATATGTACAACCCTGTGGTAGAGACAACAGTTTCAATCAGTGAAAGGACATACTGCAAGTGAGGTAAAAGTTACACAGAGATGCAGATTAAATTTCTGCACTATTTGGCTTATTCCAAACTGTTTTGCACAGTAAGAGGTTGGTTAGTATATAATTTATTGTTAATAACGAACCAATATTTTATATATGATCTTGCAATTTCTTACATTTTGATTGGTTAAAATGCGACCTGTCAAAATGCCTTAGGTCATATAATATGCACATAATTGGACCGCTTTTCCAGATGTCGAGGTTCAAAAATCACAATATTACTTCCAAAGATTTCTTTTACAAATCCAAACGTGCATAACAAGCAGTTTTACAATCATACTGAAGCTTTCAAAAAAAATTTTCACAGGAAGTGAATTCGAAAAAGCCATATAATAGACAATTTACATCACAGAAACAAAAAATCTGATACCTTGAACACATAACGAGCTAGCCAATCATCAATACAAAGCCTTCAAATTTGGGCAGCTACAGTACATCTCAAGGGTGTTTGAACCAAAGTCTTTGAAATGTTCTGTTCTTGATACTTTTGGATTTATTTCTTTAGAAATGTTAAACCTGGTTTTACTTCATAAGCACTTTAAAACAACAAACAATACTTATGAAATCATTTTGTTGTTTTTTTTCGTTTAAACGATTTGTTAGATATCTGTAGATTAACAATAATAAATGTGCAAACATAACATCATTGTTCAATTCTTGTTCTTCCAAAGATTATATTAAGATGAAATAATAATCAAATGATATTAATAATGAGAAGATAATCGGAAAAAAATCCGAGACTCAGGTGGGATTTGAACCCACAACCCTCCGTGTTCTAGTCGGATGCTCTACCAACTGTGCTACTGGAGACCCTATGGTGAGCAGGGGTCGATATTTCTGGTCTTTTCCAAGTATCTTCTCATTATTATCATTTGATTATTATTTCGTCTTAGTATATACTCACATCGGAGGTTGGTTGGCCGCACTTTGATATGCATTAATGTGACAGCGTGATGCTGTTAGTGAGTTTCCAGTCTAGACTAGAAATATCGATCCTTGCTTACCATAGAGTCTCCAGTAGCTCAGTTGGTAGAGCATCAGACTAGAACACGGAGGGTCGTGGGTTCAAATCCCATCTGGGGCTCACATTTTTTTCCGATTATCTTCTCATTATTAATATCATTCCAAAGATTAATTTCAACATTACAATTTCATATGCATCTTCATTGTAGAACATTACTCAGTGTAATTACTTCAAAAACCTTTCTCTGGGAAAAGCCCCAGTTGTTTCTTGACTTAATGTCAACTGAGAACAAAAATTATTTTAAGATATATTTATAATTTGAGTCCAAATGAGTACCAAAATTGAATTTAAGGTTGCTTCAACTTGAAGTTTTGGTCTGTATCTGAACAATGGCAAAAAGGATGAGTTGGGATGAGTTTTAGCATAATGCCAAACAAAGGTTACATATTAACAAAATAACTTATGTACTTACCCAATATTTTTTACAAAATTATCCTTAAGCTCTGGTTTTTCTTTTGTAACATGATCCAAAGTGGTGCTGTATACCTCGCAAAGCTTCACTCCTGAAAGTGAACTCATGGTAACAATATACTTCAAAAGGTCCTGTTGTTACAACAAAGTTACTCCACAGTTGAAACACTGACTCATATTGAGACTTAGTCTTTCATATCAGAGTTAACTCAATTTCCATTATTCAAAGAGTACAGTACAAGTCATTTGTTATGTAAGGAGTTATTCTAAGATAATATCACAGTGCAACACAAATTAGTTTTAAAATAATGTAGTGTTTACATCACAATACACTCAGTGCAATACACTGCCTCATTTTTAAAGCTACAGCTGATACCAGCGGTAGCTGCACTTTGACATGGTGCTGTGTAAGAGGAAGAGGGATGTAAGGTATTATTCCATGAAGAGGACACAGAATTAAACAAGCTTTGTGATTGGCCGATATAAGGCTGGGGTAAGCTTTATCTTTCTTTTGAGTGGTTTAAAAGTCTGTGTCCTCTGTACAAAGTAAAAAAAGGATGTAACTAATAATCACAGGGTATTCAAGTACACATACATTGGGCTATATGAGTCACACACAGGGTTACCAAAAAGACAGTCGTTTTGAAAATTTAAACAGACCAGAGAATTTTAGGCATTTTCTCTATATCACTCACCAAAGGCAAGAATTTTATTGCTGTAGTTACATGTAGTCCACGACTACCCATTTTTATTATGAACAATGTTGGGTGTAACTCGAGCAAACTAATCTATTGTAGATAGAGAAGCCTGGGATTTTCCACCCTTGGTTTTTCCCCTCTTTATCTAGCTGTTGAGTCACTGGTAAATGTACAAACAGCAGGAGTTATAAAAGAGGGCTGCAGGTATTTCAATAGAACACAAACAACAGGAGGCAATATATGCATATTTAGTAACTGCCAAAGAGTAGCCTGAGAGAATTGCGCTTAAATAGCACATGGATATTGGATAAACATTGCAGGCATTTACACAAAATGCCAAAAAACAAATATTGCCATTTTGTTGCATTTCTCACTAACTCTACAGCTCCAAGACTAAGTCACAATTACAGGTAATGACTTTGTCACTCTCTCAATTAATCATCTATTAATTTTGTGACCCATTTTGCAAACACTTACCAAACGCTTTTGCAAAAATAAAAGGGAAATGAACGCTAAGTGAATGGTAACTGAACAAACAAAATGTTCAAACGGTAAGTTAAAAACCATTATGTTGTTATTAAGCATCATCCTACATGTATGTAATTAAACGATCCTAAAAAATTCAAAATTTTCATAACCGATATAATCTGATTGTTTAAGAATCAAAAGCAAGCTTATTGTTTGGATGCTTAAAACACTTATTAACAACTCTTTCAAAGTCGAATAGCAAAAATAAAAAAGTTCATTTTGCATTGTCTCTGTCTAAGTACAAAAGTAAAATAGTGCACCAAGAGATAGATGAACCTTAAAGAGTTTCAAATTGTATAGAGAATGTTTTTAAACAAAGCTATTATCTATATCTAAATAAGTCGTGCAAGGTGTTTAGTTAGTTCAGTTAATAAATAGCACGTGCAGTAAGTAATGGTTGTTGTAAAATCCTCAATACAACAGTTTAAGTAATGATTATTTTACGTTAATCGCTTTTATAGGGTTGATCAGTGTGTTTTCTGTTCTCGGCAAGTTATTAAAATGATGATCAGAGGTCTTGCAGTTATTTTCCACCTAATGGACCCTAAGCCAAACACTGAACATACCAATGCTTTCAAAATGCGAAATATATACAGTATATCCAATATTATAGCAGATACGCTATGCTCCAACTGCTCTCTTCTTCGAACTTACACCCTCAGGCTACTGACATAGGATCCTACTGCAAGGCCAATGCTTACAATCTCTCGGGTTGTTCTGAACATCTCTTGTGACATCAATGCTTACTTTCTTTACAATCCTTATAGACATACTGAAGCTGTACATGAGTCGCTGAAGATCCTGCTTCCTTCACACTTCTGCTGCACCTTCTGAATGCAACAAATATAAACTTCCTTCCTATAATCAGTATCTCAACCACCTCTCCACCTATTACATGCAACAAATAATATACACTTCCTTCCTAATCAGTATCTCAACCACCTCTCTACCCTTTACATGCAACAAATATACACTTCCCTCCTATAATCAGTATCTCAACCACCTCTCCACCTATTACATGCAACAAATATTCACTTCCCTCTTAATCAGTATCTCAACCATCTCTCCACCCTTTACATGCAACAAATATACACTTTCCTCCTAATCAGTATCTCAACCACTTCTCCACCCTTTACATGCAACAAATAATTAAACACTTCCCTCCTAATCAGTATCTCAACCACCTCTCTACCCTTTACATCCACTGCTACAATGCTTACATTATATTGTATTATCACACCACCCTCTTTGTGATTAAGTATGCTTGAATGCAGTCATAAAATACTTAGTACACGTATATAGTATAAATTATAGTACATATAGTATACATTAACTCTGTTTTGCAAAAATACCAGGTATTAATATATTATCCTAATACCTGATGTTTTTGCAAAGCAGAGTTACTCTGACTTGAATTTGTTTTGAAATATTTCATCTAGATGTATCATTTTGAAAAGCAAGGTAATAATTCAAAAGTATAACTTAATGCAACAAGTGGAATACTTTACTGGGTCAAGAAATTACAAATACCAGTAACTATTACCATGTCTGAGCTTGTCACATGCAGCTTCAAGTGTCGAAAGCAGCAAAGAATAGTTTTTTTGCTGTTCCTAAAAGGCAAAGAGAAAATATTACTCGTCATTCAGACATTCTAGAGAGAACACTATTCTTGGTCCAACATAACAGTTATTGGGGCTGCGGTCAAATGCAGAAACTTGTATTTAGATTTTTATTTGTTTCAAAGGAAAAGCTTTAATAAGGTTCACAAATTACGTATACTGATAACATGCACTGATAATGTATTTTTGAGAAACAGCACATGAAATTTTAAAAATTGTGATTGAATACTGGAAATATTTGTTCTGTTACAGACGTCAAATCCAGACTTAATCCAGACTTCCTTAAAGTTCTACTACTATGACGAAAATCACACTGATCACTAAAATCCAAGCCACTTTAAAACATAAACAAGAAGTTTGTAGAAAAGTAAAAATGATGCTTGCAGTTTGCAAGTATTTCTTTATTTTCCAGAGATATTCAACTTTTTAAAACATGCAAATTAGGCAAGTTATGACATCATATACTTAATCGAATTTTGATCAAATATGGTGAACAAGAATATTTCAGTCAATTTGTAAGAAACATGTTTGATTTTTTACAATAAGATTTCATTACAAATGCTCTGCAAGATAAACTTAACAAATAATAGCAACATACAGGGTTCCAGACTTCCACGATATTAAGGGATTTTCTGATCTTTTCTGGCATGCTACATTAACATTTGGTAATTGGACTTTAATTGCATGATTCAGCAAGTATATAAAAACAGAAGGTTGAGTTCATGGCCTTAATTAATAATTTCAAAGCTTAAAATTACTAAAATATTGAAATCAGGTTAGAGGGGACTGGAAAAGTGTGTTTTGCCATGGGAAAAGAATTGTTATAGCTGTAGGTATGCTGCATTTGGAACTAGTAACCAAACATGTTTTAAAGGTTGCTGCTGCTAACTGACCAAGATAGTACTATTTATATACTTGATGTATTATTTGAGAGAGTGTATGATGTCATCAGCTATCTCATTTGCATATTTAACTCATTTTTCAAACTTAAATATTTCTGCAACCAATGTAGACTTTTATGTGATCACCTATTTACTAGGGAGAGCAACTTACATCTGTTGGTTGAACGAGCATTGTTCTCACAATGTTTGAACAATAAAATTTGTAGCGAATTCCAAGGGCACAGATGATTGTTCCAAAGTCAAGTCTATCCTCATTGCTGCCAATGAAATCCGATCTTTAGTAAAGTTGACTATTACAAGATGGACAAATCATTTCTTGCATATCAATATAGTTTTGGTTACTTGTAGTAAGTTACAATGGTTTAATAAAGGCTCCTAAATCAATATTATTAAGACTGAGGTAAGAATAGAGTGTAAATGGTATCTTTGAGAGATACACAATAGTTGTTTGCAACCAATCATCCAGTAATATTGTGCTATGTAGATACGGAGTTGTACATGAATTACAACTATTAAAGCCTGCATTTGACATCCTGCAGACTTCAATGTAACTCTTTTCTGCCTTTTGTAATTGACAGTTGCAGTATGGTTAAATGATATCTTCACAAAACTAAACAGAACTCAAGATGCCATTGATTCAATAGATGTTCGTTATTTTAAACTTCCTTTCATATGCCAGTTTTCTAAAGTTATTCAATTCAAACTACACAACTTATGCAAAAGTTTTTGTTACACTCATTTTCACCTCTTGAAATAACAGCTTTGTTCCAAACAAGATGCCATCCCAATACTTCTCAAATCTTTTTTTGTTTATAAAATTACTTGTACAAGATGTGGATCCCGGTATGTGGGCGAGACCTCTCGTCACTTATCGACAACGATAAAAGAGCATTTGGCTTCTGATAAAAACTCTCACATTTTGAAACATTTCAGTAAAAATCCTAACTTTAAAACTAGTACTTCTCCAAACTGTTTTAAAATGATAGATTCCTTTAACTCACATATAAAACTTAAAATAAAGGAAGGCTTTCACATCAATAGAGAAAAACCTGAACTTAATGTTCAAGTAAAGCATTTTACAAGTCATCCTTTATCTAGTGCAATTAATGTGAAATATTGCTATGAAATGTTTTTTAATTTTTCCTTTGTTATCTTACTTTTAGCCTTTTAAGTTAAATTAAATATAACTTTAATTTCACCTCAAACATTTCAATTATAATTTTAAGAGTGTAGCTGTTAATCATTCTGGGTTTTTATATTATTTGAAATTTGCAACAGTATTTTTTTACTTTTCACTGAAGATGACATAGTGACAATGGTTGTGGTCGCACTAGACGCTTAACACCGGTATTTTCTGGTTTTAACTTTATGCAGCTAACTCAAGTGTTACACTGTTTAAAACTGTACTGTGGTCGCACGACAAAATTAAAACACTAACTACAACCTACTGATGACAGATCAAACGATTGCCATTTGTAAAGAATATGCCTGAACTACGTGCTCTCGTTGCCAGTCTCGTAATTATTCAGTTCTAATCCTGGCCAACAGAATCTTGCAATTATCAAGAAACGTGGTAACGAGGCAGCTGTTAAATATACGAAACTGCCAGCGAAGAAGAGCTGTTCTACAAATTGTAGCTTTTAGATTTCGTCATCTTAGAGTCAGAAGAGCTCAATTTCCACTTCGACGATGACTAGTAGCTTGGGTTTACCCGCGACCACAATTTTGGTTTGAGGAAATGCTTTATAATGCAGTCAACCATAATGAGTGGAAGAAGCATTTCAGAGTTTCGCAGAAAATGTGCTGCAAAGGACTGATCTGCAGTAATCAATCACCGTCTCAAATGTAAATGATGTTTCTGTTATATGTAATACACATCATCACTGTCAACTTTTATTTCCTAATCCAATTAATTTATAGATAAAAACTAATAAAAACTGATAAACCGTGCTTTTTAGCGTGGTTAAAACAGTTTTAACTTTCTTTCAGTATGCCGCCGTAACCATGACATTAAATACCAAGCATAAAATGAAATTATCCCCGGTCGCACTAAAAACTCTAAACTGTGGTGTAAAAACTGGTTTTATACGGTGTTAAGTCTCCAGTGCGACCACACTTACTACTGAAACAGTTCTGGTACTCACCTCCAGATGAAATGAAAAATAGACCCAGTCTTCATAATATTAAATTATTGTAACTGCTTGTACTTGATCATTTCCTTTTTAAGGCATGGTTTTCTTGACAACATCAATTGGAGGGTTATACACCAGGCAGCTGAGCTCATTTGCAAGTAGTTTGATCTAGGTAGTAAATACATTGGACACTAGTGCTATTGAAACCTGAAATCTCTGAAAGATCATCATTTGTTGATCCAAGGCGAAGTTTCATCATAGTTAACAGCATCTCTTCTTTCTGTTTCAGTTTTCTCTGTGGCCCAAATTTTTTAGGGGACACTTTCAATTTTCGTTTTTTCTTGTTTGATTTTGCTGCACCCCTCCAATAACTTATTTTTTCCATTGCACTCTATAGTTTCAAACGATGCATCAAATGCTTTTTTTGTTAGGGATGGCAGTCAATAGTTTGATTGACCTGTCATTCAAATCTGTTTATTTAAGGCCCTTCTTTTTGCATTGCTGCAGTGCAGCCTCGGTGGGTTGTAATCTTGTTGTCACTTCATCAATGTGCTCTTTCAACTTGTTCAACTCTTTATCTTTATTCATGTGGTTGGAGAGGCATTTTGCATCAGTACAGAATTCCGGATTATCCATAGACTCCCATCCATAACAATAATGGTGATCAAGAATAATGTGAAGTGGTCTAGAACTGTTATTGACTGATTTTGAATTGAGAACAGCTTGAACATTAGTAGGTTCTGAGATATCACAAGGTTTAATAAAATTTGCCTCAACCTTTCTTTCCTTTCTCCTCTTTTTGGGCGGCTGTATCCTTGGGCTTTTCTTTTACTTTATTAATATTCTTTAGGCATTTATCCAAGGTTTAGCTCGGGGTCTGGATGTTCAACAGTTGGTTTACCTTCCACAAAATGGTCGCTGCAAACTCTTGAAGATTTCTTAGGTTTCCATAAATTTCCTTTAGAGTCCATCCTGTTTACAACTAATGTCCACACTATCCTTCTTTTGTTATTTTTCAGGACAGTCGGAAAGGGAAAAGGTTGAAAGGGTGGCTTGCAGTTACATCCTTTACTGCCATGCGGGCATTTGTGAATCTCACATCGAGCTTTTTCCCAGTTATTTAACTTTTTTCCACTATTGGCACATCCACTAAAAACGCACAATCAGCAAAGATGATCGAGTGCTTGAGTGTACAAATGATTTCGAAATGGGGGAGAAGATGGATGGAAAGTGAATAAAGGAAGAATTACATACATTATTGAGAGTGTCAAAGTTTGATTTTTCATGTTTTAGTTTGTATGTATGGTGCAGAAGAAGAAGGGACAGAAAAAAAGGGACAGAAGAAGATGAAGAACTGAGTACTTACACTAAAGCACAGACAACATAAAAGTTTCAGTCCTCTTATTAAACAGTTAATATATAGTCTTATGTGCATGTTTATTCTATGGGAGCCTAAATCTGGTGCACTGCCTGTTTATAAAGATGAAAATGCAGTGACAAGCCATATGCACAATTTGTGTTAATGACTTTTTTTACTGGTATGAAAGGTTGTTAT
>JAOBRB020186419.1:0-12430 GCA_027575285.2 Zoanthus pulchellus
CATCTATATTGTTGTAAAAATTTTGAAAATGAAAATAATAAAAATTTAAAAAAAAAAAAAAAAAAAAAAAAAAATTCATAAATAAGATATTTGAGTTTTCCAGTGCATTTTTCCAATACTTTAAACAGAGGTGGAATTAGTGCAAAATTTTCATCAAGTTTATTTTATTACTCCTTGATAATGGAACCATGGTGGTTCTGAAATATCGGATATTAAGCATTATCTGTATTTTAAATTCATTATCTAAGTTACTTTTGATAAGAATATAGAACTTGTTTCTGTTACATATTTCTTCTTACAAATCAATACATTCTACTTAGAAACACTTTATACTTACATAAAGTCACAGAAAGAAAAAAAAAACTGTTTGATTACATTATATACTGTAAGTTCAGAACAGATATCTTAATAATCGAGTGCAAGATCTGTCCAGGAAAGTATTTCCCCAAGGTCTTTCACATTACAAACTGAAGGTAAATATTTTCCAGGACAGACCAAGCAAATGTGGTTATTTAGATATTTATTACATGGTGTTAGTTTTAGATTAGTAAAAATAACCAAACATGCGTTCTTGTTAGCTAGAAATTGGTCCAATAACTTTCCGGTCCAGTATGCATGGGAAGTTAACGAACTGATTTTTAGCCAATTATCATGCAGAATATGGTTATTGGTCCTAGAAATTTGGCTTGCCAAGTAATAAAGTGACTTATTGAACTATTTGGAATCTTTTCAGTTGTATTTTTATCGGTCAGCAGGACCAATAAGCATGTCTACTTAATGTGAATAAAATGACATAAATTTCCTCGAAAAGCACATAGCCAATCTGCATTAAACTCAGAGTTTTTCCAAGTATATCTTATTTTAAAATTCAAGGATGTACTGTCATTGCTACATAATTCATAGTAATCCTTTTGAAATTTCACTCCAACAGAAGATACTCCACGATTGGTTCAAACAAGTCTTGTAAAAGAAGAAATGTTGAAACTGATTGTCTTTAATGGTCCAGGTTATGCACGGGAGTATTTCCTCATTGAATTCTTGCATGTTTTGTTTATATACTCTAAAAGAAAAAAATGAGTAACAATTACTTGATGATTCTTTCGAATTGCACTAAATGCTAAAGAATATACATGTAAAATTGTTGCACAAGTTTAAAAAAATATCACATTTTGTTTGCTATGGCATTTCATAATAAATGTAAATGGCTTAGTTAACTGTTTGAATATCTTAAGATATTCAAAAAGACATTTAGAGAGTAAATGATTACAGTTTTTTTTTGTAACTGTGAGTCTTACTCTTGCTGCTTTCAAACTCTTAGTTTAAAAAATACTCAAATTTTTCCTGTTGCAAAAAAGAGATATTTTGAAAGTGCGCTTACAAGAAACAATCAAGTTTCATAATTATATCTTACCTATTGCAATTTCGGCGGTGCTTGTCTGTTCAGCGTTTTCATTACTCTATTGTTTGCGTTTTGTCGTCTTTGAACCCTTTGGAGTATACCCAAATAGTGTGCAAACCAAGAAAAGCAAGAGCGTATGACAGTATTACAATATTTCTTTTTCCGCCAGGTTTTGACGTATTAAAATGATCGCGAAAACTTCTTAAACTTCCAGATACGCTATTGAGAATCCCAGCTCTATTTGCAGCTTTGTTCTGGGGCTTTTCAGTGGACATTTCGGTTATAGTCTCTTTTTTTTCAATTTTTCTCAAAAAGGAAGTTTTACACACAAAACGAATGCGGAGAACTTTTGTTGCTGCGGGGCTACTAAGCTTTGGCCTCACAAACAGTTCCCCCTACCCCTCCCTGCACGAAATACGATTACTCAAGCAAGCATTTCCGCTAGTCACGAAACGCAGTGAAATGGAACGAAATGGAACAGAGCGCGTGACAAGTGCTTGACGATCGAGGGTCAAACATGATTTGTTGTGATAATACTTTAGATCCAATTTCGTTCATATATCACAGCATAAATGAAAACTACAGATAATCTCATTGAAAGCGGAGGCGGTTTGACAACTTCATTATAATAAGAAAATCAGGGTACATTTGTTTTCTGGAGTGTTACCAAACTGTGTCTTGGACTTGGAACTGAAGATTAATTTCAGATGGTAAACTGTAGTATGGATCTTACAGCTTTCTTGAGTTGTAAACAAGAACAGACTGGAATAAATATCACCCACACTGACTAGCGAGGCGAGTCCTTTGCTAATAGCTCGGGGACTTCCTGTTCTAAAGGTACGTACTTAGCATATCATATCTAGCTAGTAACTTGTTATTTTGCGAAGACTACTGCCATTGTTGCTAAAGTAAAGGTTTCTTTATTTTATTTGCTACGTCCGCTTCTTAGGAAGTATTCAGAAGAGAAGTCGAAATTCTGTTTCGGAACCAAACACAGGTTGTTATAAAACATGTTTTTGTATATTGAAACACGTATTACTAATTAAAATAATGTGAGTTAATATGTTGTTAAAATGCAATGTTGGCTAAAGTTATCCTCTATGTGCGGGAAATGGAACGGAATGATCCTTCAATATTTGTTGCTTTTGGCTCTTCTGAACACCAATGAAGTTCATCTTCATTTTGTTATCGCATTCGCAGCTTGAACTGTTTGCAGCTTTTTTGACAGGCTTTTAAAGCGGCGGCAACATTTATATTCAAAATCGAAAACCCTGTTTTCTTTGCGTAATCTCGTTTTTGTAATCGCTTCTTAAAATATGTATAATGCACTCAAAAAAATAATTTAAGAACTATTGCCAAAGAAAAGCGCTACTCTCAACAACACTTTCTAGTGTTTTTTCGAACAAACGCGGTAGGTCGAAATACGAAACCATGATTTCGTAAACCGATTGTTTATACATCAAAATATTAGTGGTAATAGTGGTTTTGACACATGTAGATTAGCTAAAATGAAATAAGCTTCCCTGGGGCTTATATTACTATACATTCACATTTTTTATTTATTTTCAGCGTTCTTTATCAAATTGGCAACATTCAAAACACGTGAATTAAGAAATGTTTTAAATGTTGTATTTATTTGATTATTAGACGCGTATTTTTCACTCTTCTGGCTCTGTATACCGACCGTAATTGTCATAGTGATTGATGTAGCATGTGTGACAATTACGCGTCAATGTATCACTCCATGCATTGTAGAAAACTTTGAATATAAAGAATCTCTGTGACAAAGAATTTATTCTGCGCTTCAAAAGTAATTACGTATTTTTTAGTGTGTTTTCGGTTTCGCTAAAATTCATGCAGCCGTACACTACAGGATACGAAATTCGTTGAAACGTTTGTGCCTTGACTTTCCAGGCGTTCCTTAAACTTAGATGAAATTCGTTATATCTGCCTATTTATTATTACTGACAACGTTTCGAGTTACTTTGCCGGTTGCCGGTCATTTAGATTCCTGATCAAAGAATAATCAAAAAAATACATTTGTGTTAAAATATAACATCAGAAACTATTATTTTAAACACACTCAAATAAGGTACTTTCAATCAAATAAAAATTTTTTTACTGCAAATTCGAGGAAAACCTCAAAGGATCGTTTAAGTTACATATGGGTCTTTAAAGATTTGTTGAAAAAAAAAATCAAAATGAACCTAATTATTTTTCATATCTTCCACAGGAGAATTTTTAGGTTAATATTGCTTTACTATTAAAGTAAGGCGTTTTTTACAAAACATATTAAATATTTTATTTTTAATAACTTGATAACTGGCAAAATACTATAATTGGTATTTAGGTTTGTTTTTTTATGTAATTTTAGGGAAGGATGGGAAAGGGGGGGGGGTGGCAGGGTCTGCGGACCGGCAGATTTGGCCCGAAATTTTGTTTGAATTACGGGTTTCAACGATAATTTCAGCGGATTTGTGGATCCAACAAATCTGATAGGTTCGCATTTTTGCAAAAATCTTGTGCAGATTACAGATTTAAAGCATTATTCTAGCCAAACTGCAGATCTGTCAATGGCTTCAAAAAACTCCAGATCAATGGATTTGGCACTGAAATTGTGTGGATCTGCAGATCCTGTACCCCCTTTCACCCCCACATGTCTAACTGATATTACTGCAACTATGATCGTAAGTTTGAACATTTTAAGTACTTTATGGGAACTAGTAGATACCTGCAGAGGCCACTGGGTTTTCATTAACTTTTGAAGTACAAGGGTATCTTAACTAGAGTAGAAGGGTACTTGTTTGTTCCCCTGGAGGTCCAAGTTTATATATTGTGAGCAAGGTTTTCATTAACGTTTGAAGTACTGTACAAGGGTCACCTTAACTAGGGTAGGCCGGTACTTGTTTGTTAGCCTGGAGGTCTGAAGCTATATCATCATCAGCAGCAGTATTAGCATGAGCATCAGCATGATGGTGATGATGTTTAGAGTCCTTTGTTCCTCTTTACAGAGGGTTGGACTGTCATATGATGGCACATTTCTTTTCCCTCCATGCATCTCTGTTTCCAGCCATTTCCATGGTGAGGTCACATGCTCGCATGTCTTCTTTGATGTCTCTCTGTGTCTTTCTGGGTTGTCCTCTGCTGGCTCTGCTTTCGACTTCTATTTTCTGGCACCACTTAGTCCAAGACTGACTACAGTACACATGTTCAAGCCATCTCAGTCTATTGTAGCATAAGATTGAGTCCAGGTATGCACAGTTTGTTGTAGAGGGTGGCTGTGTCCACTTTATTATCAGTCTTTATGTCGCATATCCAGCATACCATGGCACAGTAATTACTGCATAGGCTTGTTCTCTCTCCTTTCCTGAGACCCCCGAATTTGCAACACTCACTGGCATTATGTCAATACACCTTGCACACTTGATGTAAAAATCTTGCCCCTCATCTGCAGAGTTAGTGATCTACTGGTGAGAAGGGGGAGCAGCTCCTGGAACTTGGTCCAGGATGACCTGCATCTAGTTGTGATGCTGGCCGTGCATCCACAACTTGTGCTGACCATTTTCATGTCGCCGAGGTAGCAAAATTTGTCCACTGTTTCTAACTGCCAGTTGTCAATCTCAGTAAGCTTGAAGGGATGGTCGTCAGTTGGTCTAGATACACCCAAGCAATGCCTTCATCTGAATGTAGGGTCCACTCTCAGTGGTCCACTGACTCTGCCACATGTCTTGTGAACCCAGTGTAAGCAGCCTGTGCAGTAAATTAAGCTACTGCCTATTCCTTTCTGACAGACTCTGCAGGGCCATTTATCAGTGTCCTTCATGATGTACAGATCTTTCCCACTACACATAATCTTAGTCTTGCCCATATTGAGGCAAAGTTCCTTCTGCTCCATGTGCTTCTCCAAGCCTTCAGCCTTGTGGTCAGTTCTTCTGTGTTGTCTGCTACAATTACCAGATCATTTGCATTAAGCAGATCCCATGGGCATCCGGTATGGAATTGTTTTGGGAGAGTGTCCAGTGCAATGATGAATAGTAGGGGGCTCAACATAGTCCCTGGTGAACCCCCATCTTCACATCAATGGGTTCATTATAGTTGTGTCCCACCCAGACTTTGCTGTTAGTATAATCATACTATGCTTGGACAACATAGACAAGCTACTCTTCAACTCCAATTCTTCTCATAGCCCACTGTAGCACTTCTCTGGGCACTCTATTGAAAACTATTTCTACAACTTCTACATTCTACCATATAACTAGGTTGAGGCAAAAGTTCTTGAGTTTGGATTCCCTTCATGACACCAGCACTTTCTTTGTGTGTATAACTAGGCTCATTGCTGTCCAAGGCCTTGGCTAAGCTTGGTGTAGGATCACAGTGTCCTTCTATATATTTTAGCAATATACTTTGTGTGTCTGGTTGATCAGTTGAATGGGGAAGGGTGCTTTCTCAAGAAATTTCTAAAAAGATAATTTGCAGTTTTTTTTATTTTCTTTTAGCTTCTTTTGAAAATCTGTTTTCATAATGAAAACAATTAAAACAAAATTGGTTGTCGGTTATGTTTTTAATCTCTGAAATCTTCTTTCAAACTTTAAAAATACACATTGATCAAAGTAAGTGGGTACCAGTACCCAGGCCCCAGGATTTACTAATGAAATCTTAGAGGCTGACTACATCAAAGATTGAGATACTGTACCAGGGGCATAACCAGGGTAGGGTACCAGAAGTTCCAGAATCCTCCCTCATCTATAACATCCAGAAACCCCCTTCTCAATTCTTGTTCTCCCTTTTTTCAGCTATTTTATTCCAGCAATTGTTTATTTTGTTTTATGCTTGCCATACGAAAAGTGAATAGTAATTTATGCATAACTTTTTTGTGTTTTTTAGGTATTTGAATGAACATTAATAGTTTATTACCTTCACTATATCTAGCACTTGAAAACCTTTTTATCTTTATCCCATGCATGTTGGAACCCTTTCCCTCTCAAAAATCCTGGCTACCCTCTGTGTACTTCTTATGTAGTTACTGTACGGCAATGATGGACCAGATCTTTGTTATGCACAGCTGTGAAAGATATACTGAATATTTGAAAAGGCAATTTAGATGGGCTTAATAAGCTGGGATGCATAAACTTTTGAGTTTGATGATTTTTGTGGGGTTTTTGGTTTTGATCAAAATTGATTAACGTGTTTTTTTTAGTTTGGAAAAGTTGTGTGGTTTTTCATTTTTTAATGTTTTCCAACACTCCCCACTTCAGTTTTTTAAATAATAACTAACATTTTTATTATAAAAAAATAACTAGCGGTAAACTAGTTTGAGCTGCGTCGGTGTTTGTAAAGAAACAATTTAGTAGTGAAAATTTAAATTCTACACCTTAAAAAAGAAATACTTACTGACGTTTCGGACGTTAGTCCTTCGTCGTCCCCTTTACTCCTTAGCATGGAAAATAAAGGACTGCGCGTAAATCAGAATTAAGGGTACAGATAGAAATCTAGACTCGATGAATTGAGATCGACTTCTTAAATTCGAGTAAGTTTGAGTATTCACAGAAGGCTGGGCATAGATGATTTGAAGCCGTTGGAAACGAAGCTAGATGAGGCCTTGGAAACCACCGTCTAAACGTAGTCTAAATGGATAAACTCTACTAGTCTAAAATTTAGATCGGCGGACGCTATTCAATGTAGAAGATCTCCCCCGCCTTCTAGGTAGCTTTATATTATCACCAATAGTCTGCGAACTTATAATTGAAAAGGTTGAGAATTATAGATGGATTGCAACGATTGCTTGTGTGTTGTCTAGTGGATAAGGAAGAGGACAGGGTTAACGCACACACGGCTACATTGTTACGATATCTTTATCCGGATAAAATATGTGCGTTTAAACGGTCATCGTTAACATATCGTTTTCGACCGGTTTACTCTTAAACGCATAACAGGAGTTTTCAAAAATAGCCTGCTAAATTCATCGTTCTCGGCCTTTAGTGTTAACACTAGGCCTAAACGGATAATAGAGATGTATACATCAAGCTTGTAGGCTCACTTTTGAAAGAATGGGGGGAGGGGGGTCCTTTTTAAAATTAAGGGTCGCGTCTGGTGATATTCCAGCCAAAATATGATGACAAGGCAAAGGAAACACATCACAACAACACTAAATCGATCTTTTTAACACACAAACACGTAATAATAACTTTCAAAAAATTGTATATTGACATCTCTGATCCCGGACCTTTTTGGTGCTTGGGGGGGGGGGGGATTTGTCAGAACAACTCTAACCCCCCCCCAGCCTACCCCAAAATAGGGGTTTACTTCAGTGTAAGAACCTGTAAAGTTCACGAGTGACTTAAAACACAGCAAACAATAAAGTCCAAACAATAGATAGTAGATAAAACGAGTATAATGGTGACAAAACAAAGAATTAACTTCACAGGTTCTTTCACAATAGCCGGCTACGTATAAATGCTGCCTTATAAGAAATAAAGAGAAAGTTTTATATATAATAGTCATGCCGTTCGCAAAGGATTTTTTGAATTTGTTTATTTTTTTGTGTGCATGTTACAGGGGAAAAAATAGCCTGTCGCCACTCGCAAAATGCTACCTATGCGATCGTTTTGCGAGTAGAAACACGTCGTCGGTCGCGATTTTGGCGCCTTGAGTCGTCCGGACGCCATTTTGGTTGCTGCTAGCGATCATCATTTCTGCAAGCTTTTTTACTTCATATTAATGATATTAAGCGACAGCTTTCAACCTTACCATGCTGCTTGAGCAGCACAGTACTGTGGGCGGCGCGCACGATACTGGTTATCAATTGAAATTGTTGATTTCGCGTGATTTTAAATGCATCTATCTTGTTTAATTCTTGATAAGAATGTTTAAGTTTTGCCTAGCTTTATATTTCTTGCTTATTCTATGATTTCTCAAAATATCTTTGATGAAAAATAACGACGAACCGAGATAAAGAACATTAAATGCGAAAAATGGGCAGAAACACGCGTCACAACACTCGGGTCAGCACTACACCATAGATTTTTTTTCCAAGTTATTAATTAGTTTCTCTTAATTTAAGAACAAAATCAAAATGTGCCTAAATTGTTGTTTCGATTTAAAGTTTTTCGTTTTTGGATAGAACATTCTTTCGCAGAATATCGTGTTGTCAAACTCGGTATACGAATTCAAATTATCACCTGAATGTCAGCAAGCATCGATTTCTTGAAAAACTGGCATGAAAAGTTCCATTATTAAATTTGGCCCCTGATTTATGGCTTTGGCCCCTAATTCTCGCAAGTCTAGGGGCCAAGTGGCTCGTGGGAAAATTTTCTTATTTTTTCCTCTGCATGTTAGCATTGTCAAATATTGTATGTCTGTTGTATTGTAATTGTATGATGTTTCGCACGATTTTCAATTATTACTGATATCGTTTTAAAACGATTCAATTGCTTTTACGTTTTCGGGAATTGTGTATGGTTTATTGTAAAATCATCCAAAATTCAATGTTCTGATTTGATTAATCTACATTCGTTTACTTTTGTATTAAAATTTTACGTTTTAAAAATATGCCTGTAGCTACGTGTAATATCACTATAATCAAAGAAAATATCAAGATTCTCCATTTAATGTGTAATTCATTATATGAATAACTTATAAACATAACTGTTTTATGTTGGCCCATAGTAGTTTATATAAGTCAAATTCTATTTATATCACTTGTTATGAACAATGGAGAACTAATATAATTTGCTACTTGCTTTTAAAATCAGATAGAATCTATATTGACTCAGTAGATGAATATATGCAGTGTTGTGTTTACGTAGGAAATACTTCAGGCATTTTTAGTTAAATTGAGTTACTACTACAGGCTTAATGAGCAGGGAGTGAGTGATTGATATAATTATTCTTTAACAGACTCATTCAAAGGTTAGGATATGTTTTATAGTTCTTCAGTGAGTTATTATAGAAACATTTAAAATTTGAATAGAAATAAGACTTGTTTTTGGTTTATAGCGTGGTACATTGTTTCCAAAACATTTTGGCTAATTTAACATTGTTTATAAACATGTTTAGAATTTCATCTTAAGGATCTTACTACTCCTACCAAAATAATCAGCTAGAATTAGTTCTACAGTGTATCTGCAGTTTTAGTACTTACATAAACCGAAAGCTTTACCGAGCGACAAATGTTTATTTCTTTTTGATCGTTACGTAAGGAAGGCCACGAACAAACAGAAATATTGCATTTTCCGTTGTATGGGTCGAGATCTGCCCCCAAAATCGACCCCGACTTACACACCGATGACAATTTTAAAAGTGTGCTGCTTTAAGATGACTGATGACTGTTCAATATCTCATTATTATTACTGGTTTCCTTTCTAAAACGAGAAAACAAATGACCAACAGCTTCATGGTTTTGAACATTTATTGTGTTAGTAATTCGTTTGTCTTTTCGCCATCTTCCTTGTTCGTGTTCATGTTAAGTTCTCGAACATAAATAAATTTATTAGCTGACTTATACATCGGAATTTAAATAAGCTGGAATTTTCACCATTTTTTTTTAATTTTACACTAGTTTGACTTACAGCGGAAAATAAGGGTATATTATCTTTTCATAGTTTTAGTCTTTCATTAAATACTTTATGCTCTACGTTTTTGTTCTGCTAGACACGTCATATTTGCTACCACTTTCTTACCATATGCTACATAACGGCCATCATTTGTCCATTCTGCACAATATTTATGACAGTCTAGAAAAAGATGACCGCCAACTTGTAAATAAAAAATAATTAATATATATTGTTGTTTTTATTCTTTAATTATTGTATATCTTAACTGTTAATTAAGAGCAATTTTTATCATATTATATTCAAATATATCTTCTTGTGACTCATGGGGGACATTAATTACTTATTTTATTATTTCATGTATTTCTTTAATTTAGTTTCATCGAGTTCGTTAGCAGGAATACTCATCGTTCATATAACAGTTAGAAATGCGGTTGCTGTGCGACTATATTTAATGAAAGCATTAGCAGTATTATCATTAATGGACTAGAAACTGCGACGAAAGAGATAACTTGTAGAAGAGGTCAGCGAAGGATCTCTTCTAAAGTGGTTGCGGAGTTTGTCCACGTTCAAGATTGCTCAACTTCGACTGAAATTTGTGGCTTTTTATTTTTTAAGTAGATTTTTTACGTAGGTTTTTTGTTTGCATTTTGTTAGAAGAAGATAGAGAAGTGAATTCCGTTATGGTGGATTGCATCGAAGTGCGGACCACTATCGACTTTGATAGTTGCCGTTTCATTTTGGAAATCTGATATTATCGTCATGGAAAGGATAGCATACCTCAAGTTAACCATTATAAAATAATTTACGTTGAAATTAATATAACATAATCAACATTAGATACATTTTTACACTGATAAAGTCGAGGTGCGCAATCTTAAGACAAGGTTTTTGTAGTATGCAGAATATTTTTCAGGGGTAAAAGTGAATACCCCAGTCAAATACCATCTACTCAGGCTCTTGACTTAATTAATATATTGATGCACATAATAACGAGGATGCTGACGATAATGATTATGATGATGATGATAATTATGATGATGATGATGATGTTGATGATAATGATAATGATGAAGGTGATGATAATGATGATGATGTTGATAATAATGATAATGATGGTAAAGATGACGAAGAAGAAGATGATGGTAATGATAACAGACAGATCATAACATTGTGATTACTATTTCGCTATTTTTATCAATTGCGCGAGTTCTTTTGAGTCCTACAATAAAAGATTTAGGGAATAGATATCCGGTTTAACTTTCTTATCCAAGAAGACGCAAAGATATAACCATTTGCAATTGTTTTAAGACACCGAGTGTTGATTCGGCCAGGAATCGAACCCAAGCTTCCCGCACAATAGGCTATGATCTTACCAACTACTGAGCGTTTTTAAAAAATTTGTTTTTCTAACACTAATGATTTAATTTCAGATGGGCTCCAGAGTTAAGAAAAAGGAAGAACGTTTGTATATGCCAGAAGATGCAATTATTTTAACAGAGGCGGCAGTAATTACAGGTAACTATGTAGAATCGATTATATTTCTAATTTCTTGGTTACCAGTGGCAGAATGGAAAAGTTGCGGAATGACTCAAAACATAGGTTAGCATAACGTTTTGGCAACTTAATCGAAGTGACTTCAAGGTTATAAGCAGCACGCAAAGGGCTAAATTATTATAGCAAAGTGACTAACAGTCGTGAAGGAAGTGTATAAAATGTGTTGATCTAATCCTGCAAATTTAAGTTTTTTGTGCACAATCATTCCGAGTTTTACAACCAATTCTTTTAAAATTTGCCCTTGGAGTGCAGTAAACATGTTTCTCAGAGCTTGAGTTTTGCCATCATAATATGACCATGCAGCCGGCTTACTAGGCGCTCGAAGTTTCGTTCCACTCGAAATTTCGTTCCGCTCGAAATTTTATTCTGCACGAAATTTTGTTCGTTTGCTAGATCCTAGGTGCTATGAGATAACATTACGTGATCAAATGTGCAATACGTTTCAAAAAGTCAGCAAGAGCTGTCCATGGCTGCTAGCATACAGGCCCACTGGCTCACTTATTTTAAGAGTAGATTGATAAGGTCATTCACGCTACCAATGTGTCCATTAGCTACTTGCACGCTTTTGCTACTTATACTAGCTTGGTGGTTTTCAATTAATAGCACATCCGATAAGCATTGCATTTTCACTGGTTGTTATCCAAAGGTTGTCATGCCGGGGGTGGTGGTGGAGATAAGCGCCCACTACTTAAAAAATGCTCCCATGGCACGCGTACTTCCATAGCCTCTGACAACCAAGTCCAGCTCCTGGCCTTCTCGTGTGGCCTAGTCTCTAAGCCCGGCGGAACTGTTTTATACTAACAGGAGAAGGGGCAAAGGCGGTTCTCTGGCGCCTCAAAACCAGACGCTTCGGGCAGATGAGGCTCGTTAGCCTTGGCTGGTAGCTCATCTAGGAGAAGGAAAACTCTGATTCCAAACCTCCGCT
>JAOBRB020186750.1:0-12429 GCA_027575285.2 Zoanthus pulchellus
GAATCTCCCACTTTTCTAGGACTTTCATTATCACAACCAGAATTGTCAAAGATTATGCAAGACAAATATCATTATTTATAATTTTTTAAAAATCCAGTTGGTCAAAACATGGAATTATAAATAGAAAAAATAATATTCTTAACAAGTCACTGTCTTTTTACTGGTACAAAACACTAAGTCAGTCAGCATGTTGCAGAACTTGTTGCTGTTGGCTTAGTATAATTTTATCATTATTGAAGGACAGCGGTAAACAAGGTTTTATTGGGTAGTTGAAACTTGTGCAGTAAGTTATTAGGTACTCTGACTATTGTGTTTTTATCTGCTGATTTTGTTAGTTGTTTGAATCAAAATAACTGTTTCCTTTTTAATGATTCTAGAAAGTAGATACACATGACTCTGATGATGATAATACTGATGATGATAATAGACGTGATTTACGTGACAGCAAGAAGCTAAATGAAGAGTCCGATTCTGATGAGTGGGAAAAGGCAGAAGAGGAAAGACATCGAGATCTGGAAGAGAGGGATGCATTTGCAGAAAGGCTTCGAAAGAAAGACAAAGAAAAAACAAGAAACATCATGGAAAGATCTGATAAAAAGGTTCATGTCACTTCTTTGTTTTGTACAATAAATGTAACCCATTATCTTTTATTTAAGTTAATACTAATGGTTCAACATACAGTAGCTGTGAAAGAAATATTAATTACTATAACAGAGCTTCTGGTGGATCTAAAATTCCTAAAAATACCAGTCCTATTAATGCCCAAATTAAAAAGCTTTCAGACTGCAGTTTTATTGCTCAACTTTTTAGTTTTTCCTAACAGTTTCTACTTTTTTCTGTTAATTCAGATCATGTTTCATTTTAATTCTAGAATGTAAGCAGTGTTTTTTATCTAGTAAATAAAACTTCCCAAATAGCCCTATTTTTTGCTAGTTTTGTACATATCTAAGAGAAAAAGTGCATATTTTTGTCCTAAATCTTGTTCCAAACTGGTTAGAAAGCCATTTGACAGACATGCATATACAACTGTAGAGGAAAATCTGACGGCCCAGATAATTACACTTATTTCTCACTACACTGATCTAACAAAAAATATATTGATAATTTTATAATCATTTATTAGATTTGTTTCAACATGTCTTTATAGAGACATGTGTTGTACTATGATAAGATGATGTGTAGTACCTTTATAAATTACTGCTTTAAAACACAGTTTTTTACTACCAATTTTAAAAAAACGTTTGATATACAGTTTTATCATAATAATTTTTATTATACTTACTTCAATATTTATATAGTAGATTGGTGAAATACAGTAGAGCATGTATCAGCTACCTACAGTATATCAATCACACGTGATGTAGTAAGAAACAGCCAATCAGAGCACATGATTTTCATATCATCATGTGTTATTGTAGTTATAACAGGATTTTTCCCACCGTTGAACCTGTCAATTTACATCATTGTATTGCGTTGATGATTGAGAAAAAATCAGGCATATTTTGATAAAAAGTAAATTACATACATGTCTGTTTGAAGATACAATAAATTATCCATCTTTACATGTTGAAAAAATTTTTCAACACAATCCATGTAAAATTCGTATCTCTACACGGCCATGTAATTTATCCTCTATATGTAATTATTAGTATAGCCAGTCAGAAAGCACAATTTGCAACAGTACCCTCTGGTTACTACTGCTTATTAAAAGTATTAAATATTATATAGTAATAAATAAATACAGTCATTAAGTAAGTTGTTCATAATTATATTATTTTAATATACACTAAAAATTGATTTGTTTTCAATTGACGTTTTGAAACTCAAATTGAACATTTTAATACTATTGCATTTAAAAGGCTTATGAAGAAGCAAAGAAAAGATTGCAGATGGATGAAGAAGATAAAAAGAAAATGGTAAGTTAAAGTTAGTAATAACCCTTTCAATCCCAGTTTTATTATTAAATTCTCCCAACTTGTTCCTATACCTTGTATTGGACCAGTTTGAGAGTATTTTACTGTTAATCTTCCGTCGTTTGCCCTGTTTGATCAACTGAGTTTCTCATTGCCAAATGTTTTATTTTGTATAGGTTATGTTTGGAGAAGTTGGGTATTAATAACCATCTGGGGCTGAAAGGTTTAATAAGTTATAGACTGTTAAATCAAAATTAGGCAAAAATACCACAATTTGTTAATATAAGTTATTTAAATTTCTGTTTTTATTTGAATATTTAGAATGATTATCATATAAATCTTTTTTTAGATTCCAGACTTGAGAAAAAAATCCCGTCGTGACTATGTGAAGAAGCGCAAAGTGGACCAACTAGAAATGCTGCAGGATGACCTGAGAGATGATGAATATCTGTTTGAACAAAGTTTGTTAACAAACAGAGAAAAAACTGAAAGAGAATACAAGAAAAAGGTTTATAAACTTGCTGTTGAATATTCAAAAGCTGGGGAGCTGGAAAAAGTCCAAAGGTAATGAACTGCGATTAAAAACATTCAGAACATTCACTTTTGTTGAATTTTATAAGTTCAATAGGTAAAGATGTAGCCTGCATTATGTACCTTTTGAATAAAAGGTCGAAGAAATATTAGGCCTTAAATTTGACAAATTTAGGTCTTAAAAAGCCTCAAAAAGATCTTAAATTTCAAAAAATAATTTAACTTCAAAATACACAGTACAATAATATTAGCAAGCAATTTAGCAAGTTTAAATTTGCTCCATTGTTACAGCAGGAACCCTGTAAAACTAGGGATTGAACAAAATTAATGACTGTTTTTGGACGTCAAACATCATACCAACTTTGCTACCCACTGTCATGTCACTCTTACTATCAATGCAGTACAATGTACTGTACATATCAGTAAAATCATCTGCTTTCTTTGACTGAATTGGTTTCTCAAACCTTTGTCTAGATATGAGATGCCAAAAGAAAATCAACAACCGTCAAAATATGATGAACCTGTGTCTGAAGAACTGGGTCCCAATTATGAGCAGAAAAAATGGGAAGAAGAAAAGCTGGGACATGCAAGGTGGAAGCTGGGTGCTAAAGATGCAAAAGAAAAAAACAAGGTTTGTAAACTTCTTTGAATGAAGTTGCTTAATATTAAAACATACTTTTCCTCAGTTTTATAGTTTTAGAAAAATTGATCTTTGCATGCCCATTTGCTTTTTGTTTCCTGTATTTCGATAAAGACAGCAAAGACCGTGGTGCAGTACTTAAATTAGAAACTCGGGTCCATGCGGAGCAAAGGCTTGGATCATTGTTTCTGCATATTATACTTACAGTACAACACTCACTAATTGATTACAATAACTCACTAATTGATGGACCGCTTGATTGAATAATTGACTGATTGATGGATTGACTGACTGATTGATCGACTGATAAATTGATTGGTTGATTGATTGATTGATTGATTGATTGACTTTGGGTCCATGTGGAGCAGAGGCCATCTATTACCACAGAATGCCAATCCCAGTGATCCTTGGATCATTGTTTCTGAATATTATACTTACTGACTGATTGATTGATTGATTAATTGATTGACTGACTGATTGATTAGTTGATACAATTTCACTGACTGACTGAATGATTAATTGATTGATTGATTGATTGATTAATTGATTGATTGAGTAAGCACTGTAACTGACTGAGAGATTGATTGAACAGTTGATTGATCATTTGATTGAATAAATAACTTAGTTATTGATTGATTGATTGACTCATTCTTTGACTGACTAAGTAAATGATTGATTAATTGACTGACTGATTGAATAATAAACTGATTGAATAACTGGTTGATTGACTGACTGAGGAACTGATTTATTAATTGACTGATTGATTGATTGATTATTGATTGACTGTCTGACTGACAGACAGACTGACTGACTGATTGATTAATTGATTGACTGACTGACTGAGTGATTAACTAATTGACTTACTGACTTCAAGTGAGTGAGTTTTTAATTGATTGAAGGAAGTGAAAGAAAGATTGACTTAATAATTGACTGACTGATTGATTGAATTGTTGATTAATCATTTGGCTAAATGATGACTGATTGATTGAGTGATTAATAGATTGATTGACTTGAGCACCGAGTGTCTGATTAATTGACTGACTGATTAATTATAGATTGAATGACTTATTGAGTGGTTAACTAATTGACTGATTGAGTGACTGATTACAGTAACTGCTTGAGGGACTGTCTGATTGATTGATTGATTGATTAATTGATTGACTGAGTGATTTACTGACTGATTGATTGACTGATTGGATGATTGATTTGTTGATTGATTGATTGATGAACTGCATTGAATATATTTATTGAATGATTGATGAATTTACTATCAATTAAACTACAAAGTGATTGATTCCAAGACCGATTGATTGACTGACTAACTGATGATTGATTGATTGATTGATTGACTTAATTCAAAATGCCTTGTGAACTGTTTCTAACTATTCAATGACACGGAATTTTGCCGTTTTTTTTTTCATTATTTTTTGTATTGTAACGGCATTAAAGTTTAGAAACTATGCTTCAAAATTTTCTCAAAATCATAGATGAAAGTTTAATGGTCAAACTACATATCAATTGTAATTGATTTGCTGATGGTGTTTGATCACAGCAAACAGAGTATGACATGCTTCTTGAAGAGGATCAGATTGGCTTTGTGATGGTTGAGCAAGTGCCAGGAACAGAGAAGGTAAAGTATGACTTCAGTTCTCATTTATCCCAGTAGAGTAGAATAATGTCTGTTTTGAACAGTATATATAAAGCTGAATGAGTGAATTGATCAAAAGATTTTATTCAGGAGTTTTCTACAGGCCTCGAAACTCAAAATTTTCAATGCTCGCATTTTTGTGACAAGTTTCTAAATTTTAGTCGTAAATTGTTTTAAAAAGAATAAAAAAAGTAGTGGCACTGTAAGAGAGCAACTTCTGGCAGATATTTTTTTATTAGCAAAATTGTGACCATTGAGTTTTAGTCGCAGACAAAACTAGAACAGAAAAAGTAAATACTTATTTATAAGTGCTCAAGATTAAAATTGACTGCTTTACATTCATAACTATTTTTAACAAGAGTTCAGTAAATACACCCATACCAAAAAACTAATTGGTATATGCCACAACCGGGAGTCAAATCCACATCTCCATGTATTCTATAAACTGGGAGAATATATATTATATCCCAATGCCGGCAATATAATGTGAAATAACTGGCTCAGAATCGCAATTAGTTTTGTATCGTGAGTTTTTCAAATTTCTTCACGTGCGTTAATTCTGAACTGGTGATTCTACATTATATCACGTCCATCTCCCAGACCACAATGTTAACTGTATGGAGATACTGGTCAGGAGTGCTAACACTACACCATCAAGGACCACCATGCTGGCAACGTAGCAGTATCATGATTTGTTAAGTTGTTTAGAGCAGACCAATTCTTACTTGAGTGAAATGCAAATGTGTCGAACACCACTGTGAAGTCTTTCTACTTGATATTAGGCTCAGATCAACTTAACAAAACCAAATACGAGAGAAGAAATACTGAACATTAACATACATACATATGTTTTAACAATTTTTAACAGCTATGATGACCGGGTATATTATTCATACAAAAAGCAGTTGACTTTAGTTACTGTACTATAGTTTGAAGTTTTTAAAATTGGTTTTAGAATTGAATTTATGAAGATAATACTGTATGATATATGTTTTAGCAGTTAAGTGTATCTAGGTTTATGCCAGATTATACGTATAGTTTTCTTTGTGATCGGCTTGTAATTTTTTCCCTCAAGGAGCCCCGGATGAATGAAATGGATGTCAAGAAAATGACAATACAAGAGGTGAGGTAACAGAAACAATTTAATAGATGACTAGTTATTGTCAAGGCTTAACAAGTTAATGTGATTTTCTTCCCCTTCTTCTGTATCCGTATCTATAGAACGTTTTCACTCAATCCCATAAGACACAAAAAACAATAGACATTGCGGCCATATAATGGTGAACAAAATAAATTTCATAATCAAAATTATTTTGTTAAGTTACACCAACATGGCCAACGTAATGTTAGGTGTAAACACTCTATAGCAGCCATGTTTTTTATTTAAAGCAATAAAATTCTTTTCTTGGAAACTTAATTCAGTCTCTTATTAAAGCATTTTTGTAACTTTTAATACTTAATTATATATTTTTGGGAGCTCTGTAATTGAAGCTCAGCACTGTGAGTTGACCCAGCCCCCTTTTTAGCCAAAACACGTAAATAGATAAATAAATATAAATTAATAAAATTAATGCTGTTTTCTTAACACTAGGAAGTTTTGAAAATCCAGATTTGTGTACCTTTCTAGTTCAAGAAGCACTCGTTGGCCAGTCCTATTTTGACTGAACGTATGAATTTGTAAATATTTTTACCAAAACAGAATTTTCCCGATTACTGCTGGTTCACACAGATATTAGTGAACATTTTCTCATGCAATTTTTGTAATGTAACAAGCCTGGCATCTGAAGATTGAATGATGAATGCAAATCCAATGTGACTCCACTATCCAATCTTACATGGCAAAATAGAATTACTGAAAGTTCAAATGCTGTTTATTTATACAGACACGACGCAGTCTTCCAGTGTTCCCATTCAGAGAAGATCTGTTGCAAGCGATTGCTGATCATCAGGTCCTGCAGATGCATTTTAGCAATTAGTTTAGAATTAATTCCATAAAGTACTGTTGTTAGTAAAGTCACAAATTGTTTTCTTCTTCTTCAGTGAACTTAGAGATAAAAGGAAGCTTAAAAATTTTATTTTTATAGTTCTCTGCGTTTTATAATTGCACTTTTACTTTATATGATTTTTCTGTACTTTATCGGCGAAATAGAGCACGCTTGATGTTGGGAGAAACACGAGAACCTTGTAAAATTACAAGCCGCAGGCGAGTGATTGTACAATGTTTCGAGTGTCTCTCCAAACATTAGAAGTGCTCTATTTGTCCCAAAAGTCATAGTAAGTTGTGCTCTAATGCTTTTATGATATAGCAAAACAAGCGGGAAAACAAGCAAGCAAAAACTATGACTTTATCGTTGTAATAAAGTACAGATTTGTACAAATACGAGCGCGCGTTATGTCGTAGCAATATTCTAAAAGAATATCGAGGCTGAAACTGGCCAAATTTTAAGAATATTTTTAATTAATATTATTAAATTTTCAACATACAATATTGCGTTTCTAGCGTTCTGATTGGTTCGCTCTAAGTATCTCGGTTATCAGCTCATATACCGAATGAACACATGTAGAAACTAACAAAAAAATCTTGTTTATCAATTTATCAAAAGTTTTTTGCTATTTTCAAGTATTAAAGGGTTTGAAAAACTCATGAAATTTAATAAAACAGCGAAATTTATATAATGAAATTTAATAAAACGGCGCTGCGCTCCTCGTTGGCTATTTACCATCTCATATCCAACACACGCTTTTGGAATAATTGTTAATTAATCAAGGCTCAGAATTTGTTAAGAATATAATTTTGCATGTTCGAAAAATAAGACATTACTGATTAGAGCTTTTCCGCATAAGACAAATCAATAGCTAAACACGTTTAAATTTACGTTATATACTTTAGATATGTTAGTTTCATTGGCATTTATTATTTCTATGATGTCATTGCCCCCGCTACTATATTAATTTTATTTGCAATCATTTAAAACTAAAAAGTATTATTTCAAGGTAAGGTGCTGCCCTTCGGAAACGAAATTTGTTCAATGATGTGTTGTCGAACTATGTACCTTTCTAACGCAGAGATACATGTGTTTTACTATTTCGAGATACATCTTAATGATTTAATGGAGCCAAAACCAATTGCAGAGTTGCACACAATTTGGGCATCCTGCTAATGAACAGTGGCTGTTTTGCTATTTTTTTTAGCGGCATTGTAGTTATGTCTGTTCAGATATTTATGTGCAATACGTATTTCAGTCAATAATTATAGTAATAAATAACAATGAAAATGTCATGTTCCTTTTGATATTTTATATCACAATAATAATAATAGTAAATTCCAACGGTTATTTGTTTTCGATTTTTTTCGTATCAATGGTTTTAATGAAATTAACCTATCTAAGGTACAAAACGTACATGGATGTGTGAAAAGCTATTGATTTGTCTTACGCGGAAAAGCTCTATTGTATTGAAATTATCCTCTAATCCCAAATAGCAAAGCCAAATACAGATCCATTTAGACCCCAGTCCCAAGGACACTTTTTCAACAAAGTTTAGGAATTTTACATGTTGATGAATAATTATTAAGCCTTTTTGGTACATATGTACAACAATGATTTTATACACATACTGTATCAAACTACTAAAAACAAAAAGAAAAAATCATGTCATATTCACTTTAAGCCTAAAATGCAAAAATGAAGTAAGACTATCTACCCTAGGCTCGAAAACCAATAATCTTAATACAGTAAAACGATTGAACTTAAATAACGTGCATAAGTGCATCTACCATTCATAGATTCTTTATTCCCACCGCTGAACAAAACTCTTTCTTGATGATAAAATCTGTGGCAATCAGTTTTGCTTACATCGTTATGAAGCTTCCACCACTATACAAAAGTCACTATCTTTTTTTCATCGTGGTACAAACGTAACTCATTTTCTGTTTTATTCAGCTGTTTACGGTAGACATTCATTTTTATTTTGTGTTAGGTTTTGCACTATATTTTACAGAAGATAGATTAAGCAACTAACTAATGGCATCGTAGCTCGGGAAAAAAACAGTCTTAAAGAGAATGAGCTTCCTTAAAATATGACTTGTTAATTAAATATGGCTAACAGGAACAGCTGATCAGATATTTTTATAAAAAGGGAAGAAAGGCGCTTATCTCCAATTTTTGTAGTGTTAAGCAGATGAGAGACTTTTACTCCCCTTGGACGGGACACTAATCCATCGCAGGTTAGCTCCCTGCAGACCCAGGAACTCGTTTACTTAGGCCTACCCCTGAAGGTGGATAGATGAATTGGCTTAGGTTTAGCAAAAGAAGGTCACATAAATATTCGAATTTCGGCAAAGTGCCGCAATCAAACCGGGGACCCTTTGGCTGGAAAGCAGAGATCTTACCAACTGTGCCAACTACATCCGCCCTTTCAAGATTAACAAAGACAAAAGAAATTCCTGGAGTTGTTTTTCAAAATAACAACAGTTTATTCCATTTCAGGTTTTAATTATCGAAGGTGAGACTGGTTCTGGGAAGACGACTCAAATTCCACAATATCTCCATGAAGCTGTAAGTCTTATTAAAATTGTGTTCAAAGAAACAACCAAAGATTTAGTATATATAGATTTAAAAGGATCTTTTTATCTCAAAACAAACTTATTGCATAATTATTATAAATATAATGGCATGAAAAAAATAGAGTTACGCTATAATTGTGTACAATAATTTCAATGTAACATACAAGATAACTATGATTGTTTTTACTATTATTTCAGGACATGTATACGAACATTCGGACTATTTGAAAAATACCAATGTTATGTTAGGGATGTAGATCATATGGGAGCGATGGCACTTACAGTTTTCAGCTGTTTTCATTCATTTATCATGAATAGTCATTAGAATTTAATTATAAAATAAAAACCTTACCTCACCATTATCACCATCATTATCGTCACCATCATAGTCATCACCATTATCATCACCATGATAATCATCGTTATCAGTATTAATACCATTAGTATTATCATCATCATTAGCAATACCATTATTATGGTCATCTTCATCATCTTCGTTATTATCGTTATCGCCATCATTATCACCATTATGATCATCATTATCACCACCACCACCACCATCGCCATCAACCACATCACCATCATCATGATCGTCTTTTCTATCATCATCATCACATCGCCGTTGTCATTATTATCATCATCACCATCATTATAGTCACATTATCATCATCACTGCCTGTGCCATCATCATCATCATTATCTTTATCATCATCGTTTTATAATCTTCATCTTCATCGTTACTGTTAATACTGCACTTGATTTCAGGGCTTCACGAAAGGGAAAATGAAGGTTGGTTGTACACAGCCTCGACGTGTTGCTGCTATGAGCGTTGCAGCCCGTGTTTCGGATGAAATGGGCACAAAGCTTGGAAATGAGGTATTTTACAATTTCAACTTCACTTGCGCTGCTGATTTATAAATAGTGAAAGCATTACGCATGTGGGATGTAGTTAGTATATAGGATATTCCAGCGTTTGAGAAGAATTAATAAAAACTACCGCTTGTACTTGATGAAAGTGCAAAGCATGAGTGGTATTGGCTCACTTTCATCAAATACATGCGGTATTTTTCATTAATTCTTCTCAAGCTGTGGTATTCCTTTTAATATCATACTTACATAAAATACTTGATTCTTTACAATGAAAATTACTTCGCGCTGGATTGTTACAAAAGTCAAATCTTGCAGAAAGTGTACACACGCCGCACGCGTTGTATAAATCATTTGCATAAACTAAGAAATGATTCCATGCTCTTCAGCCAATCAAAATCAATTGGTATGATATTATAATGAAAATCAGTAAGGATAGACAGCATAAATACTACTGAAACGGGCTCCAAGATGACGCTGTTAGTGGCAGTTCCCAAAAAATTTACCTTAGAAATGCAAATGTGTATACAATTTAACAATTCATTAACATTTCACCTATAATTACTTCGAACAGATTTATATTGCCGAAAAGCTGTAAGATAAGTTCTCTTTGAGCCTGGGGAAGGATCCCATCAGTATTTATGGTTCTTTGGTTTTTGAAACGTTTTGTTACCCGCTGGTATTAAAAAGACAGTGAAATAAATAATTTTGTGGTTGCAATATATAGTATACATTTATCGGCAGTTTAGGGGCATGACACCAATTCAACTATTCCTATTTAAGTGATGGTGCCTTTAAATCATCTTAAGCCTAAATGATTTCTGCATTCAGTCAAGACAATAAATTATAGGGAACTGTCTAATAGTAAGTTGGACTGTTTTTTTCTGTAGTGTGATCGTGTGCAGCAAAATTTTAGGTGTTATGTGATTGTTACAAAATTGCTGTTAGCAATTTTTTTTGTCTTTTATGTTTTTCAAGTTTGTGACTGTTACATATTCCAATAACCGAACTCTCTAGATTATCATACAAAACGTTCTAGAACAGCCTTGAACTTTTTAGAAATATTCCGCTTACTGTATATCTTGAACACCAGAAGACCTGGACGTGCTTTTGCATTATTTAATATTCCAGATTATTCTAGAACATTTAGTTGTTTACGTGGCAAATTATTATAAATATGATGTAATGTTGCCTTTAGGAACTTTCTAGAATTTCGATTTAAGAGAGAGAGAAAACTCGGAGAGAGATTAAGTTAGTTATTTAAGTGAAGTTTTTGTCAAACCAAGACGTACCGAATTCTAGATAGAGTTATCCAGGTGTGTGAAACCTGATATTGACAAAGTGCTGTGTGCAAGTTTATTGAGTTATGTTTTGTGGTTGTGTCATGAGTTATTGGGAACTGTGTAACGAACTGTTTATTAAATATAAATCCAAGTCACTTTTCAAACATCACTGCAACTCGTAACAGTGATTGGTCTAGTAAAGACATTCTGATTACAACACATTAAAGTAAAATAAAAATACTTACAGTGGAACAGATGAATCAAATTTTGTACCGTAGTTAGAAGAACTTTCGAGCTGACATTTCAGACTGTTGTCCTTTGTTGTAATGAATGACTCCATTGACATTGACATTGACTGGATACAGAAGTAATTGCAAAAGATTTTGGTAATCTTTTAAAGTTTATCTTCTATTTTTCAATAGGAAGGTCTTAGTTACTAATGAATCTGAGCTTTGAATAGTCCCTTTGCAGTTAGAGATCACTTGACCACACCCATCCAAAACTAATTAGTTATGACAAAATGACGTTCAGAAATGGAAAGAGCAGGTTAAAATTAGTTAGTAGGCTTAGTTTCAAGTCTCAACGTTAAGTTCTCCAAAAAAAGACAGCGAATATAAAACCAAACTTTTTCTAAGGAAATGTATGTGAAAATGATACTGGAGATCATACAAATCCTTAAAAAATATCCTTTTTTCTGCCGCTTGCCATTTTTTACATATTTGAAGTAAAGCGCTGAAACGTTACCATTTTATTAATGTCAACCTTTTCTTTCCATTTCTGGATGCCATTCTGTCATAGCTGATTGATTTAAGGTAGCTGTGGTCAAGTGACCCCCAACTGCAAAGAGCCTATTGAATTTCAATGCCGAGAACGTATTTTTCACAAGCAGAGTCTTTGTATCCTATTTGTGACCCTCCACATGACTTTGATGCTAAAGGTGATAGCACGCTCACAACACACATTCACAACACGCCTTGTGTGTC
>JAOBRB020186860.1:0-12428 GCA_027575285.2 Zoanthus pulchellus
ACATCTTTCTTTTGTTTAGCAAAGATTGAAATTGTTAACTTAGTGAGTATTCCAGGCATCTTTTAGGGCGGTATAGATGCAAAAGGGTTAAAAAACAACAAACTTAAACAATGTTTTGTAAGAATTTATTTCATTGATTTATAGATATCAATGAATGTTCACCTAATGCATGTGCCAACGGAGGAACCTGTACAAATGGAATAAACAACTATACGTGTGCTTGTCTACCAGGATACACCGACTACAACTGTACAACCGGTAAATCATTTAATTAAAAAACAACAAACTTAAACAATGTTTTGTAAGAATTTATTTCATTGATTTATAGATATCAATGAATGTTCACCTAATACATGTGCCAACGGAGGAACCTGTACAGACGGAATAAACAACTATACCTGTGCTTGTGTAGCAGGATACACTGACTACAACTGTACAACCGGTAAATCATTTAATAATAAAACAATAACAATAAACTTAAACAAAGTTTTGTAAGAATTTAATTTCATTGACTTATAGATATCAATGAATGTCAACCTAATCCATGTGCCAACGGAGGAACCTGTACAGACGGAATCAACAACTATTCGTGTGCTTGTCTAGCAGGATACACCGACTACAACTGTAGAACCGGTAAATTATTTAGCAATAAAAAAATAACAACAAACTCAACCAATGTTTTGTAAGAATTTAATTTCATTGACTTATAGATATCAATGAATGTCAACCTAATCCATGTGCAAACGGAGGAACCTGTACAGATGGAATCAACAACTATTCGTGCGCTTGTCTAGCAGGATACACCGACTACACTTGTACAACCGGTAAACTCTTTCATAGATACAGGATAATATTTCTTTTTTGTTGTCATACAAGTTTTAAATGTTTGCCATGCTCAAAGAAAAAGAAGACGTATATTTTAATCGTATTTTAAACTGTTGTTATGTATTCATTTTAACTGTTTAGAGATGTCAATGGCAGCCTCAACTGCAAGTCCATATTTCAAACAAAGTAAGTAGTAAGTACAATTTAATGATAACAAGTGATATCTCCGGTTGTGATATCTCCGGTTTCCGTAGTGTTAAGCGGATGAGAGTCTTTGACTCCCATTGGACGGGTTTACTAATCCATCGCAGGTTAGCTCCCAGCAGACGCTGGTACTCAATTACCTACCCCGGAACGATGGAAAGCCGAGTTGCCTTAGATGGAAAAGAAGGTGACACAAATACTCGAATCTTGGCAAACTGCTGGAATCGAACTGGGGACCTTGTGGTTGGAAAGCAGAGATCTTACCACCTGCGCCAACCACGTCCGCCCAAAAAAAACTTTATATAACACAAAACAGTCCTCTTGCGAAGTTACGAAAATGTTCTTACGCTTTTAATCCCATCTCCCATATGAATAAGCTTAGCACAGACATAGAAATAGTTAAATAAAAGAAAAAACACGTTTAACGGCTTTGAGTTGGTTTAGGCGCGACATTTAAACCTTTGTGTTGGGCTGTTGTTCATTTAGGTTTTAATCACGGGCATAGTCTCACGGCAAAGTTTGTGAGTACAATGATTTTTTGCCACAAGGTTATAGTTTCGACCGTCAACTACGGTGGCCCACAATTGCAATACAAAAATATTTATCTTCCAGTACAAAAGAATAAATGTCAATTCAAAAATATTTACTTGTATACAAAAAAAGATGTTTCAATACAAAAATGTTTATTTCAATAAAAAAAAGTTTTTGAATAAAAATATAAAGATATCCAAGGAGCTTTTGCAGGGGCACGTTTTGGCGGGAAAAAGACAAGACAAATGCTCTCGATCTGGAAGATTTAAGTTCAGATCATGTCGACTTTAGCTTCAAAGTACTGTAGTAGCTGTGGCCAAGGAGTGACAAAGCAATCAAGGTATTTCTCAAATTGTGGATATTGCATTGGCAGAGAATGAAAGAAACCAAGGGATATCACGGAGTGGGGTCAGTCCCAGGTGAGCTGCCAGAATTCTCAGAAAAAAGAGCATGCATCAGCATGACCACGATGAGTTTCGAGCTGCCTTTATAGAAAGAGAAAGGAGGTAGAAGACAATCCAGGTTTGAGTTCCGGAATAAGCAGGGCAAGCAAAAACGAATGAAGGAGGAACCGGTGACAATCTATGTTGGCATCATGAAGGACAAGGACACCATAAAATGGGGAGAAAATCAGCCGATCGAAGTTCCTCCTTCAGCAGCTGCTGCAGCTGTATTTGTTCTGAGTCTGGGCAATGATGTTTAATCAAAACCACATGGATGCATTCCATTTGCAATTCGTTTTTTGGATTAAAATAGAAACCTTTATCGATAAAAAAAAGTTGAAAAAATTTATCCACCATGAGCTAGTAACTTTTGTTACATTGAACCACGGTAGAGGTGTTCTAAATCCGTCGATGGCACTGTGAATTAGAAAGCCGTACGGTTTTAAAACTTTTCGTAACTAAAAATAACCACAGCCTTCCGGGTCAATATTTTTTAAATATGCATCGTCTCATGTGCGATACTTCACGAGAAACATTTGCCACATTTGTCTGTAACCAAGTTGGGAACCAGGCTCTCCTGATGCTCTCCAAAGCAACATCTTCATCAAACTCCAAGTTACGCACCCACCAGAGCAAACCGTTACTCGTTACTCTATTAATTGGGTTTGTCCTAATAATCTGATATCGTAAAACCTCTCAAGAAAGATTAATATAGTTTCATACTTGTAATCTCTAGGGAGATTGTGAAGTCTTGTGAAATTCGGACATTTGTGAATGTATTCATTTTTAAAATTTAAAACCACCATTTTGAAAGACTAAGACATTTCTATCGCTTGCACCCAAAGGCTCCTGGATATGTTTATATATTTGTTCAAGAAATTTTTTTTATTGAAATAAACATTTTTGTAATTAAATATTGTTTTTTGTATTGAAATAAATATTTTTGTATAGAAATATTTTTCTACGGACATTTATTTTCTTGTACTGCAAGATTAATATTTTTGTATTACACTTGTGGGCCACCGTAGCCAACTACTTCTTCTTCATTTCTTTCTGAGATCGCTAAAATAAATCAAAATATTAGATGAGAGCTAATATATTGGCGTTCCGTTCAGTGGGAGTCAAAAACACTCATCTTTTTTATTGCTTAACACAATTCGGAAACGCATTTGGCTTATCTAGCTACACAACTCAGTACTACTAACTTACTACTAATGCTTTTGACAAATTGTAATACTATTATTTTTACTCTTACAGCAATTCGTGTTTCGATTCGCATTCTGGGAAATAAATGGAGACCAGACCTCAATAACAAGTCTAGCACAACTTTTATAAATCTGACTTCAATTTTAGAGAAAGAGGTACGTTGTGTTATGATTCAGCATTTTACACAACTTACCTCTTGTTTCTTTTTTCCATTTTCGGTAGACTTCTAACTAAACACTACTCCCCTTACTAAAATTTCAGATTAGGAAGATCTTCTTAGAGGATGAAGCTTTCGAGAAGGTTGAAGTGATCGCCTTTGAGTAAGTTAACCCTTTTACTCCCAATCAGTTATCAATACTCAACAGAACAAATACGAAATAAGACATTGGTAATAAAAAAATCAGAATTGATCAAACAAAGCAAAATACTGAAGATTAAAAATAAAATTCTCCCAAACTTGGTAAATGAAAACTATGGGTTCAAGTTGGGAGAATTCGATAATTCAACTGTGACTGAAAGTATTAAAGATATGTGGCTGTTTTTTAGACGAGCTGTCATAAAATCGAGTCAATATTTTTTTTTTGTTTAAGAGTGATACTCGAGGAATTGCAGAGTGTACATTCAACTGTTTTTGCGGGCTAGAGGTTTTAAAAATGTCTAATTCTATTTCTAAATTTCTAATTTAAATTTGATTCCAAACGAACGAAACGACCGACCCTGATAACTCTCTTGAATCCTTGAATATTTAGCACCATAATTCACGATCTTTTTTGTAACTCAATCCATGAATCGTGACTCATTTTCCAGCTGTCTTTCGTGATTCACGATTCCAATGGTTCATATTTCCGGCTCATTTTTCAGCCCTGATTCATGATTCATAACACATTATCGAAGAAAAAATCCAATCGATTCGTGATTCCGGCCAAGTTTCAAGCCGCGATTTGTGATTCCTAACACATTATTGAAAATCAAATCCAATGATGAATGATTCCGACCCATTTTGCAGCCGTGATTTGAGATTCAAAACCCCGCTTCCGCTCCCGTGAATACAGATCCGGTGGCTTCTAATCCTATTCCCGTAATTCTCAATTACAAACGAGTTGCTTTCCAAAACAGTTTTTACATTAGGGTATCAACTAAGCTCTTCTCGTATACACTAGAAAATCTTCATCAATACCTGCAAATACTACTCCTGTGTATATAACCCTGACCATAATTTAATTTTAATTAATTAGCAGGGAATAGTCAGATATCAAAAGCTAATAAATATTAACATTAAACAAAACTTGTATTTACTCAGGCAGGAGGATTTCCGTGTCCTTGCTATAGTCCTCCTAAAATTCACAACCGCCACCAATAACGCGGAGGTTTTAAGGAAAATCGAAAATAAAATAAAAGAGGGAAAACTTGGCACACTGCAAGTCGATCCACATTTGGTTGTTTCTGACAAATTAGGTAAAGTAGACTATTTAAATAACTATTATTGGTTTAGTATTAAGATAAGCGATTTAATTGCGCGAAGAAACACTAATTTATTTTTACTGAAACACCGATGCAAATAAAAGAACTACGTATATCACTTAGAACGAATTCCTGTTTTACCGCAGACATTAAAAACGTTGATTTGTTATATTAAGCAACAGCAATATTTGAGTGTTAAGGCACGAAGTGACGTCGAGCGCACTAAAAACAATTTGGAGTTCACTGCATCAAGAGCATTCTGCTCACTTAGTTCAATGCATTGCAAGGAATGACTTCACGAACTCGAAACAAAAGTTTGAACAAATTGAAGAAACACATAAATTAAATACCGTTGGTCAAATAGAATGAAGGACGAATCAACAATAACATAGTATTAAATGCAAGGGGAACTCGGAACTCGTGGAATTCGACGGCTCTCTCTGTTCTGGTAGGGCTACTGGAGTCTCAATGTTAAGCAAGGGTCAACTTCTGGGTCTCGACAAAAGCCATTGATTGTATTGATTAACAATGATTAATAAATAAAATACTTAATTCAACGGTCAATTGAGAAGGAAGTGGTTGCCATTCTTCCTAGCCAGAGTATAGTATTCAATCGCTGGACGGCTCAGATCTTGGCGTAAAAGTCGATTTTTCAAAGGGGAGGAAAACCAGATTATCCGGAAAAAAACCAACATGCGGAGCCCTGGAATCGATTCCAGGTCGTAGAGATGAGAGGCACGACTAATGACCACTATGTCAATCTGACTTCCCCGAGGCACACATGAATTCATAAACAGTATCGCACTATCAACACTAAGACATATCCAACCAACCTCCCAAAGTGAGCAGTCAACTGCTTCAGCCATAAAGATTCTAGTAGCTTTTACCTAAACTTATTTACCACCGACAAATCTTTGAATCAATTACACATAGCTGTTATCCTTTTAAGAGTAAAATTTCTCACCAGATTTTTTCTTTTTTCAGGATCGGGGAAAAAAGCAACAAGAAAAAGATACGAGGTGTTGTATATTCTAACAGCTCTAGCTGTGTTTGTCTTTGTAAGTGCAGCATTTATTAAAAAGAGACGCATGAGGAAAACAAAATACAGAACCAAAAACTGCGAGGGGGATCGTGAACTTGATTTTTTTTCAAGCAAAGTGAACCTCACTAATACAGCTGAACAATCCAATATCCATCAATGCTTGTGAGACATAGCGTATAAACTAATGCGTCAAAAAACTGTGTTATGACATCAAAGTAACAAACAGGTGAACAGAGCCATTTTCTAATGATCAAGTTTTATGTTTTATATCCATTCTAAAGCTTTAAATTTTGGAATAAATTTCTTTTACTCGTCATTTTAAAATGAATTATCGTTTACAGTATTAGAATTAGAATTAAGTAAATATTTGACAAATGTTTCAACAAGTTTTTATTCTCGCTTTGAATAAAACATTAAGATTGATAACATGCCAGCTAATAGCTAATAAATACATTTGTAAACATTAATTTGTAATGAACTTCTAGTGTGTTCATTATATAATTTTAATACTGAATCCTTCATCATGATAAAGTTTCTTTTTATGATGAAAACAAATATTTTCGTTTTAGAAGAATAATCCATAATATTAAGAGAAGATCAAACAAGTTCTTATGTCTAATATTTATATTGAAGTAACGAGGTTTCGAGTCATAAATCTAAAATTATGACACACGGCGATCATAACAATACTCATCAAAAACTCTAAAATTTATACCTCTTAACCTTGTATTTAAGCGAAACTGTCAATTTCTGTAACTTCCCACTATGTTCGTTTCTAATTGTAACTCTAAACAACAGTTGTATATCATTGTATTCACTTTAATTTAGCCTTTGAAGACTGACAGTCGAAAGCTCGTTATCTCAATAAATCTTTTAAACAAAAAAGCGTGTTTCATCTATATTTTGTTTGTCCTACATTGGCGACTTAAGGTTTATCGCCTAATGTGAACAAAAAGTACAATCGTGACATATTGTTATGTTTCCCAACGACATCATCAACACGATGTTTATTGTAAGTGTAACATAAGCATACAAGAACAATAACAAGACACCCAACGCTGAAAACACTCACGCTGAGTGAAAATGTTCTAATGTTTTAAAGTTCTTCTCGCCTAGATATTTTCTCAGCAAAATGCTTTTCCACCATTACTTTTTGTTCATCCAGAATATAGTTCTTCAAGGGCTGAGGAAGACTTTTAAATATGGGCCCATTCACAAACTCGACGATATCTTCTAGGTTCTTGTCTTCCCTCAACAGAAATTCTTCCACTTCTGGAGGTTGGTCAGTAAATATATCCAACAAGCTCCTAACACGCTTGTTATCAAATTGAGACTTGCCACGAATATTTACCTGGTTGACAAAAAAAAGCGAGAATGTATTTCCACAAACAAAATCGTCTTCACCGTAATTCTCACGGCCATCATTATTGTTACTACCATGGCCAGTGTCATCAACGTTAGCATTGCTTTGCCCATTACGTTAACATCGGAAATTATTTAAATCTTCATTATATAATACTAATTATTATATAATTTTCCATAAAATACTTATATTTCTCCCTTTCGAAAACTTGTTATTTTCATTAGTGAAAATAACATGTTACCATGGTTACACCTTGAGTGTGCTTTATGGCACCTTTGCGATTCATTCAACATGGCTGCAAAGTATTTTATGGATAATTATATGATAAACAGAATATTACATGGTCGCTTGGAGATACGGATTTTATCTTCTCGTGTTAAAAATATCTCACTCTTTCGCTACGCTTACTTTTTCAACACTCGAAGATAAAATCCGTATCTCCGCGCGCCTATGTAATATCCTCTATTTAGTATTTACCACGCAACTAAAATCCATTTTTTGTGAGCTCTTATTGGCTCCTTATCTCGCGATAACGAAGGCAATTGGTTAATTTTGAGGCGGAAGTCAAAATGATAGGAAGCGCGCGAGCTAAACATAATAAAAGTTTATAATGTGTTAATTCGTTGAAAATAAAAGGCATTTTATCCCACTGTTTTGGTAAATACTCAACAACTAGCTCTTTTCAGGGATCATGTCTAGCGCTAGATATTTTACATCGCTTTACGTCTCAGTATAATCCATAGCATGGGTTTTTTTTTTAAATATTTTAAACCTTAATGAATTTTTGATTAGAAACTGTAATTATTTTCTGCCAGAAATCGAGAAATCGTTTTTGGATGCATTATTGCGTGTTGAAAATGCTGATTTTTGCCTAAAACGTGTCCACCGGGCGCGCGGCCAAACCCCTGCCTGTGACGTCACATTGTTTGCAACTTTTCTTTGAATAAAAGAAAAAAACAGCCAGCAATGTAGAGTAAAACGAAGAAAAATAGTGAAAAATATTGCATGGCCAGAGCGCAGAATAAAGAAAGCTGTCAAAATACCAGCTATACTGATGGCATAAGGATGGAAGTTGCAAACAATGTGACGTCATACCCAGAACCCAGACTCCGGAGAAATTTTTACTTCAAGAATGGGTTTTAAAGATTTTTTTGTGGACTGAAACAATCAAATTGGTCTTTCTCAAGTTTTAAAGTGAGAAAATGCCGAAAAAGAAATCCGTGTCATATGCACTTTAGGAAGTGGGAGAACTCCAAACCACCAAAAACTGTTTGATCAGTGATAACTTTTGCAGCGAGGTCGCTTTAAAAAGTAACAGAGTGAAGGATACAGGTGTAAGAGACAGTTGTGAAATCCCTGAAATCCCTCTTCTGGCAACGCCCCAGATGCAAATACTGAACAAACATTCCTATACATTTTATTTAAATCTTCTTCATAATTTAGGACTTCTTCGGCGCTAATTGCAATGTTTTCTGGGAAATCGCCTGCACCTCTACACTATATGTTCACAAGTCGCGATAAGGGCTCTGGACTGCATTTTGCAAAAAAAAGTGGTCGGGAAGATTCATGGAGAAGATCCATACAGAAGGCCCATGGAAAAAATCCATACAGAAGATCCATAGATGAGACTAAGAGAAGATCCAAAAATGAGACTCATAAAGAAGATCCATAGAGAAGATCCATAGAAAATCCATACAGAAGGTCCGTAGAGAAGACTCATAGAGAAGAGCTATAGAGAAAATCTATAGAGAAGATCCATAGAAAAGATCCGCAGAGAAGATCCATAGAGGATCCTTAGAGAGGATCCATAGAGAAGACCCATAGAGAAGATCCATAGAGAAGTTCAATAGAGAGGATCCATATAGAAGATCCATACAGAAGATTCATACAGAAGATCCATACAGAAGGTCCATAGAGAACAAATTTATTCGGGTTAATGTGTCCTATTGCTAAAAACACAATTTAAATTTTTTACATCAAAAACACAAAAGGTTACATGGCTACTTACGTCACCGGGAGGGGTTCCACCAACTGCATCTTCCACTACATTCGCTTCTAATGTTTCAATTTCGGACGCTGAAGCTCTTCCATCGCGATTGGTGTCCAAAAGAGAAAATCTCTGAAAAAACAGAACTATTCTTTTTTAAGTCAATTCTTTTCTATTATCCTTTGAATTCTCGGAAATATGAAAAATGCAACCTACCTTTTTTGTAATTAATCTCTTTCCAGTGTGTTCAGACTGTAAACCAATAAAATAAATCTGAGCCAGTGCGGCAGGTGAAAGATAAACCCTCCTATGCATTTCAATGATTGAAGAACACTGACATAACAATAGCCCAATAATGGCTGAGGCGAAGAATCACCGAAGCGTTGTACATTACAGCTAATTGTCAAGAATTAACAGCCATGTACAATCATTTAAACTTCGCCTGTTCCCAAGCATGGAATACGTTAATAAACCAAGGCAAAAAAGCGGTTTTTAGACCGATTTACCCTGAAGATGAACAAAATTTTCAAGGACGTTTGGAAAACTTAATTTTAACTATTCTTATAATTGGTGAATTATTAAAAAAAACACCTATAAATATTCAGTAATTATAGGCTTAAGATTGCGGGTTACAGTATCTACCGATTCATTCCACTAATTAAATTAGGTTATTTTATACTAACGCTAATTAAACCGCTTTTGCAGCAGGTCATTAAGTTAAATTAATGAGACATGCATAGGTACTCCGCACAATACTGTTTCAACTGCAAGGAGTTTTCATGGAATTCTAGAATTATAGAGATATATAGCCATGAAATGAAAGGTTTAGATTAATAGAGAAATAGATTAGGAAAAATCTCTTTAGGAATTTCTAAGGCAATCGGTTGATCGACAAGGTGTCATGTTCTTTATGAAAATTACTTTATCGATTGAAGCAGGTTAATTTCTTCCACTTTAATTTCTCGGTAGTATAAATTTATCAGCCATTATCAGTTTTAATGTCTAGTAAAATAGTTGAAGATAACTTTAAGCCTTAATCACCTTTGGAAGCGACTTGTTGGGATAGAAGATGCTGCACACGATTCAAGTGAAAATAGACAGAATCTTTGAACTGAACCTATTGGGTCAGTAACAGATATCAATCATTTGAATTTTTGTTGCAGATTTTAGGATGCTCTCAAATAGTATAGCATCCGACCCCAACCTTCTGAAAATAGTTCACAAGAGAAACAGTGGATTTAATATAAAACTACATTAATGGAAGTTCGCCTTTAAATTAAAAAAAAAAACATTTTTACCAAATTTTGAAAGATCTTTTACAGCAACATTAATTAAGGCCACTTTAAAAGATCCACTTGGGATCCGTGTTAATTATTGTTCATTAACTAACGAGTAAGTGTCCAGTGCCTTCAAATAATATCCGTGCTATTTCCGCGCAACAGGGAAATCCATGAAAAACCTTCATATTTTGCAGGGTATTTCTGATCTCTGAGGCAATACTAACGATGAGAGTTTTCCGACGACTGAATGCACCTTCTCCGCGTGAATTGGTATTGGACTACTGTATACTCAACCAATCACAAGTCGGATGAGGTCTAATACGTATTTAAAGAAACACTGAATGTTATTAAAACAGAGTAATATCCATGTTCTTACCACATGCAAAGAATAGATAGCACAAACGTTCTAGTACCTAACTTAAAGACGGGGTATGTAGTTTAAAGGGGTAAAGACTGCTACCAACAAAGCCCAATAACGTAGCTTCAAGTTAACTATTAGCACGCTTTATAGCCATGGAGCCTAATATAATTGATTCAAGTTAGCTGCTGGCAAGATTGTGCTATCTATACTTGACTTCAGCTTTATAGCCATAAAGCCCAATATAATGGATTCAAGCTAGCTATTAGAATGTTTGAGCTATCTATACTTGACTTCATCTTTCTTGTCATAGTGCCAATATAGTGTCTTCACGTTAGCTACAGTCACGTTTGTGCTATCTATACTTGGGTTCATCGTTATGGCCATAGCGCCCAATATAGTGTCTTCAAGTTAGCTACTAGCGTGTTTGCGCTGTCTATACTCGAGTTCTTTTTGTGGTCACTCCCGTCTTATAAGACGGAGTGTACCACTATGTTGTCGGCTCTGTAAGCACGCAAGAGTGCAAGTAACAGTGTTACACGACCCAAAATGCGTTTCGGCAATTTACAAACGCATGCGTGTTGGACCAGCCGATAGGCTCTGATATCATTTGTTCTGTTTTAAGAGACGCCATTACAAAAAGTTACAAAATCGTTGGTTCCTTCGCTATTTCGGAACGTATGTTGCTGAAAATGGTAAGTTATCTTGCCTTTAGGGTCCTTTACAAAATATATTTGCCTTGTATTTTTTTCTTCAATATTTTTAGAGAAATCGATTTCGGTGAGAGACCCGCTTTGATAAGTCTTCAGTTCTGAGTCGCCTTTACAAAACGTTACAAAATCTTTGCCATTTCTCCACGGATGTTGCTCAAAAATTTAAATTATTTTATTCTTAGGATTCTTTAGCCCATAAATTTGGCTTGAATAGTTTTTCTTCGTTATCTTTAGAAAAAAACAACCTCGGCGACTTTTGTTTACTACATGGCTGCTTGAGTACTTTTGGAAAAAATTTTACTAAAACTACATACATTTCTTTGCTTTTTTCTTTAAGACTTTAGCAAATTTATACGCTTACTACAAAACTTAATGCTTTGCTTTGCTATAGGAGACTAAACGGGCTGCCAAAGTTTGATTATAAAGCCAAAACAAAGCAATTTACCCTTCGATAACAGCGGTTCTTTAATAAGCCCCAGATATCACTATCGATATCCTCCTGGATAAAAAAAAGAAAAATTTCTTGGATACTGGACATAGCTTCATATGAAAACTGCAAGCTATTCACTCCCATCTAATATACCGTAAAAGGTGCTTCCAATATTGATAATTTTCGGGCAGGGACGAGAAACATCTAATTTTCTTTTTACTTCGTCAAAGTGCTCTTTGAGCGCCTTTTATTTATAGCCATGGTGCCCATTATAATGGCTTCAAATTAGCTACTAGCACGTTTATGCTATCTATACTTAAGTTCATCTATACAGCCACATCCCACAAGAACTGCGTTTTTACCATTTCTTACCACAACCAAAGGATTAATCTGTTCATAAGTCACTTCACCTCCATGCTGTTCCACTACTTGTAGAATCTGAAACCTGATTTAACAAAAAAATATAGTAATTAACAAAATGAAGAAGTCTATGCAGTGCATTATACTGTGTTATAAAATAACCAAAATAGTACGCGCGCTGTGATTGGTTGAAAAACTGTGGTTTATTGTGCCGATAAACCACAG